>VMDO01024635.1:0-29397 GCA_007922755.1 Pedetes capensis | reverse complement strand
GCTTCCCTGTTATTCATAGGGTTTTCAATGGCTGATCTTTTTTGGGAGTGAGTTGTTGGGTCCTTCTCCTAAGCCTATAGCACCTGGTATTCACAGGTGGTCTCCCATCCAAGTGCTAACCAGGCCCAACTCTGCTTAGCTTCTAAGATCTGATGGATCAGACACCACACTGGTAGGACTACAGGTGGCCCTTGCCCAGCATGTGTAAAACCCTGTGTTCAACTCCCAGTACTGCAAGAAAAAGAAAGTGAAAAAGAAAACAGCAATAATAAATATAGTCCTTCTAGGGCTGTGTGTACACTGAAGAGGAATATTTACCGTACTATGTGTCCCACATTTATTTCACCATTGATTCTCCATGTCCACACTCTGAAAGAATGAGGGCTTTGAGGAATACTTTCTGAAAGATTGCATTGTATTTTTTCTTCTAATAATTTATGTTTTGTGCTGAATAAAATCCTGTAGAGTTTTCTGAACCTAATTTTTCCAGCCACTTTTTGGCAATTTTCTATACTTATTCTACTTTATCGAATATTTTAAAAGGAGGAAGATAAATCACTTTTGACCCAGCCATAATCTGTATAACCTATGAAAAATCAGATATAAAGTATAGTTTATCCTTCTCAGACACACGGGGTATATAATATTGAAACTCCACTTCCTAGAAGGAGAGCTTACTGTCATTTCTCTCATTTTTAGTTGATAGTTTTGTCAGCAGAAACCCTACCCCCATCCACCCACAAGATGTGGAGGATATGGTATCTGTCAGGGCTCATCTTTGTTCAGGGCAGATAATCTGTTTAATATATCTTCCCTGGTGGAGATTAATTTTTAACACATCTAAATTGTTCAATGTCCATTGCCAATTACATCCATCTTCATTGATGTGACTGATAAGGACTTCTGAAGGCATAAATGTAGAATTTAGAGGCCAACACAGACTTTTCTATTTTGAAAAGGCGTTAAGAGAATAACTACATTTTAGCTGCCCAAACATTTAGTGTTAGCCAGCACGAAAAAGTCCCTTATCCAGTCAGCAAAAGCCACCCCTCTGGGAACATAAAGCTGCACATGTATAGAGGTCCTTTATGATGGACCGTGGATCATTCACTGACGCCAACAGTTTCCTCCTTCCTGGTGGAGGCAGGGTACAAAAGGTGATAAATGTCATGACTCAATTCCAGGAAAAGACTCTTTTAATAATGATAACAGAAACTCATTTTTGTTGACCTAGACCTAGTCAACTTCTTTTCTTTTTCTTTTTTCACTTAGATGGATGGTGATCCAGTTTGGAAAGGGTGGTCTTCTTAGAATATGAACTATGATGCGTAGTGGGGCGGGGGTTGTTTAATGAAAGTGGATTATTGGCTTGAGGAAATTGTTAGTTGAATTTTTACCTGATCCAATCATAATGTAACTACCAGTACTATCAGTATTACTACCACAGGCAGAAATAATGAGTATCAATGGATTATTTTTCTTTTCAGTAAGATATTATAATGTGTCCACGACATACATTTGGCCTGCAGCCATACCACTGTGGCATCTGATCCTGTCAGATCTCGGAAGCTGCAGGGTCAGACCTGATTTGTACTTGGGATGGGAGACTGCCTGGGATCACCAGGTGCTGTAGGCTTGGGAGAAGGACCTAGCATCCCACTCCCAAAAAAACAATTACCCATTGAAAATCCTATCAATAGCAGAGAAGCACCAACCATATTGTTTCTTCTGTTTTACAGAAGGTTGTTATGAGTCAGACACTGACTTCACAACACCTAACGACAACAACCACAACACATACATTTACTCTGTAATCTCCTGATGGTTTTAATGATTTCATGTGTTGATCCAAGTATGCTGATGGTGAAACTGAGATGTAGAACACTTAAACATTGCCTACCATTAAATAACCATTAAGTGGCTGAGAAAGGATTAGAACCCATGCAGTACAACTTCAGAACACATACTCTTAAACACTACTTGATCCCACTAATAAGTGGTTATTCACTGTTTATGAATTTAACAGTCATGGTGGAATGGAATAGAATGGCTTCATATCTCTAAGGAGTAAATATTGTGAGAAGTGAAAGAAATTAAAATGTCTATTTAGAAGAAAAGTAGAGAACACATACTAATACCAGAAAAAGACAAAGACAGACAGAGGTGATTTGACAACTAAAACTTAAATTGACCTTGAATACAGGATAAGGATGGGTGGGAATTATGATTACCACATTTAGAAATGGTACTTCTCAGTTCTAGACTACACTGGGCACTTATTATCTATCTGTCTACCATATCTTGGATAAATCTTTTCCAAGCTCTTGCTGCCTACTGCTAGCTAGGTGTCACTGAGTCACATCTGACTCATAAGCAACCCTCACAGGGTTTTCAATGGCTCATCGTTTGAGGATTGCCTTGGGAGTGGATTGCCACGTCTTTCTCCCATTTTTGCAGTGCTGGGAATCGAACCTGGGACCTCAGAGAGTGCCAAGCAGTGCTCCACCAAGTGAGCTAAATCCCAACCCCTTATTGCCTACTAGCAATGATAATAACAACAGTGGTAAGTTACTAAATGTGTTCTAATTGCTGCCCATAATGTTCTTGAGTTCATACTCCCTGAAAAAGAATATGAAAACAATTTCACCATTTAGGGGTAATCTGTATTGCAATTCCAAAAGTCAGTTTACCAAAAAAACAAACTCATACACCTAAAATGAAAGTCCTGACTCCAATTGCAATTTGATAAGCCAACCCTGATTTCACTTCTTCATCAGAATATCTTTCCTTTCTATTTTCATTAGGGTCTTCTACTCCCAATTACTGACAGTTGTAAGAATGTGTCCACTGCATACTGCCTTTGGCAAGGCCTCTGAAATCCATATCCCAACCCAAATCTCTACCCAATATGTCATGCAGACTTGAGTATCAGTTATTATATGCACATGGGCATTTGAAAAACCTTTTTTATGCATTTTATTTGATTTTTTATGATTCCATTCCTCTGGTGAATACAACCAGCAATTTGGTAATACCCTTTGTCATCTATTACTTTGATACGCCTTAATCAAGAGGTCGTCATTTCATTTCCAACAAATTTCTCAGTTTTATCTTCCTTAGTATCTTAATTTCCCTTTCCTCAGTTCAAACAGTAATCATTCTTCTCCTACAGCACATACAGTTGTGTTTGCCTCCAGGCAAGCTCCTCTTCCTCTTCATCAAGGAAACACTGCCTGGCCTAAAGTCAGGCTGTATTATTTCACCAAACCCCTTCAATCTCTATGCTGAGCAAATAATCCGAGAAGCTGGACTTTATGAAGAAGAATGCAGCATCTTGATTGGAGGAAGACTCATTAACAACCTGCATTATGCAGATGACACTACTGGGCTTAATGAAAGTGAAGTGGATTTGAAATCTTTACTGATGATCAAACACAGCTTTTAGTATGAATCACACCTCAACATCAACAAAATGAAAATCCTTACAACTGGATCAGTACACAACTTCATGATATGTGGAGAAAAGATTGAGGTTCTCCCAGATTTTGATTTACTTGATTCTACAATCAACAACCATGGAAGCAGCAGTCAAGAAATAAAAAGACCCATTGCATCGGGAAAAGTTGTAACAAAAGACCTCTTTAAAGTGTTGAAAAGTAAAGAAGATGAAGGTGTGCCTGACTCATGCCATTGTATTTTCAGTCACATCATCTGGTTGTGAAAGCTGGACAATGAATAAGGAAGACAGAAGAATAATTGATGCTTTTGAATTATGATGCTGAAGACAAATACTGAATAGACCGTGAACTGCAAAAGGAACCAGCAGACCTTTACCATAAATTCAACCAGAGTGCTCCTTGGAAGCTAAGATGGCTATACTGCATCTGACATATTTTGGATATATTGTCAGGAGGGATTAATCCCTGGAGAAGGACATCATGTTTGGGAGAGTGGCAGGTCAACAACAACAAAAAAGGAAGCCCCTCAACTAGATGGATTGACACAGTGGCTACAACAAAGGGCTGAAACATGAAAAAGACTATGTCCCTTGCACAGTGTCAGGGACTGCTTCATTCTGTTGTACATCGGGTCACTATGAGTCAGACCCAACTCAACAGCACCTAACAACAAAAACAGAATCATCAAGTCTGGCAATAGGCATTTCTGTAATGAAGGACATATCCCTTTCTATAGTCACGATGATCACTGAGAAAAAGAGGACATTTAACACCATCCCTGTCACAGTTTGAACATAAAGTGTCCCACGATGTCATGTGCTTTAGCATTTGGCCCCCAGCTGGCAGTGCTGTTTGTGAAGGTAATGAACTTTGGAGGCAGATCTTAGCTTTGCATAAGTGATGTCACTGGAGGTGGCCCATTGAATGTCCCCCACTCACCTACCTGATGCTTGACTCACTCTCTCTATTCCTGGTCTGCCATACCATGAGGTTATTATAAACAGGCCTTGCTGCCATTATGGATGGATTCTCTAACTGTGATCCCCCAATAAACCTCTTCCCACATATATTTGTTTGGGTTGCTTTTTCTGCTACAATGACAACAGCTGACTAATACAATTTCCCCAAAATACCCCATTTCCATTCCCAAGACCAGAACATTGAAACAAGGGCTATCTGGATGGCCATTCATAACCTATCATGCATACTAAAGACTGGGGCACACTAGTGTTATCTAGAAGAACTCTGTGGAGAACTCTGGATCCCAGGCAAATCTCCTGTCCTACTCATTGTCACTGGACTCTCTGTGTCTGTCTGTCTCTACCTGTCTCTGTCTCTCTGCCACTCTTTCCCTCCTCTTCCCCCTCCCTCTCCCTGTTAATAAGTTTTAATAACCCTTATGTCTAGCACACCACTGCTGGCTGGTTTTTTTTTTTTTTTTCAGTCTTTGGCAACCCATCCCCACTGTCCTAACATAGCTAGGCTGTGGATGTTACACATGCCTACAGGTCTTGCTCAGTTTAGATAATGACTCCTTCCTTTTACCCCTTTAAGCCTAAAGGTAGTAATGTCTTCTTATATTTTCCTTGACTGGAGATGCTACATCATCACTTGATGATTTTCCTTAACCTTCTATTTCAGTCCACAGATGGTCTCTTCATTAAAATCTCTCCAATCACTCCTATTCCCTGCTGAGCCCCTGACTTATACAAAGCCTGTGACTAAAACATATTTCCCACTTCCTTTTCCCCACTTCTGCTTATGTGGGTGGATATTTACCCTTTGAGAATCATCTTGAGAATCCAGAAAAGGTTATCTGGAAGGAAAAATGTTTTCAATGGATGCCAAATGTCTTCTCATATCTATAAATGCACTTATCACTCATTATTTTAATGATCTACTTCCTCTACTGAAAGGTGGAATTCTTTAAGTTGAAGTTACAAATAGGTGATATTTGTTTTATATAATCCATTTCTAACTCATTGTCTTATACATAAGAAGTTCTTATACATAAGAAGTTGAATAAAAGAGTTATTGAAAAACGTTTTGATCAAATCCCCAGGTTGCAATGACCTCAACTGATATTTTCCTCTTGCCATATAATACTTTCTGCACTTTTGCCTCAGATCTAATTGGACATCCCCAGGATGTCCTCTATGATAACAGGCATTCATCTTTAAAACTGAAACTATCACTGCAGCATTAAGGGATATTAATAATTTATATTTGAGTATGAATTAATTTAATAAAAAATTTCTTTTAAATATTAACTGATAAAGTAATAAATTTGATTGGAATTAGGCAATAAGTATTTGGGGCCATTAAGCACTTTGAAGTTTAGATAGGACACAGTAGGGTATTTTAGTGATGATCCAATAGTTAATAAGTAACTTGAATTTTTGAGCATTGATATACAGGGTCTCAAAAATTGTAAGTCCCTTTAAACAAGAAGACTGAACTTAGAAAAGTATAGAGCAAATTAAAGTTTTGTTAAAAATGTTACCTGAATTTAGGCCAGGTGTGGTATTGCACACTGTAATCCCAGAGACTGAAGGGAGATACAAGAGGATCATGAGTCTGAGGCTAAAAGCAGCCTGTGAAACTTAGCGAGACCCTGACCTAAAAAGTAAAAAATAGGCTGTGGGTACAGCTCAGGGGTAGAGCACTTACAAAGTACAGGCAAGGCCATGGGTTCAACCTTCAGTACCAAAGTGTGTGTGTGTGTGTGTGTGTGTGTGTGTGTGTGTGTGTGTGTGTGTGTAAAAATCTGAATTTGATATAGGAAAAAATAGACTACTTACCTTTTCTTTGTCCTCAACTTGGGCTCTTTATTTTTGCCTGTTTGCTTTATTTACTAATAGTTTAAAAAAACATCAAGTCTTTTTTCTTCCTGTTGCAAAGACAGTTTTAAAAATTCAATCCATCTGTAAACTGAATTAACAGTAATTTTGTTGTTGGAGGGGAAAAAATGAGAACTACACAATTCTCCTGTCCACCTCTCCAAATGGTCAAGTTTCTCCTTTTAACCTAAATATTCCCTTAGCCTTATATAGTGCATGTAATGAGATGTAGCCTACCGGTCAGCTTAAATACCAAACAAGTATATAACCTGGTAAGTACTGTGGATATGAAAAGGGAGCTGCCCACACCTACACTCAGGTCATGTCTTTTATCCCTAATTCCTGGCTTATAGTATATACTTGATAAAGTTCAGTGTGCTTCATTGGCTAAAGGAAAAAAGTACCATATAAAGAGAATTAAATAAAGTGTCCAGAGTCTCATAACGGGACTACAGGAGAGGCAACCTACCAGATAGAGAAATAAATACTCCCACTATCCTTAGGATCTGAGCCTGTTCTCATTAAAAGATACAAGAAATTCTGTGTAGACTTTTGCAGGTACAAACCAGAGTTGAAAATTTCTCAGCCTTAGCTTATATCATTATATGATATAAGCCATTTTGTGGAACTTTTCTGCCTCGTCATGGAATAGTATATGTATACTTTATAAGACAGGTTTTTCTTTTCATGTAGGCTTTGGAATCCATGGGTAGAATATAATAAACAATATAATGATTCAAGTTGGCTGACTTTGTGTTATTGTGATATTTGAATTTGGTCACAGAAATCTCTGAGTGTCTCCATCCATTAAAAATCTTTATTTTGGGGAGGAGAAGAGGAAAAGTAGGAGGAATAGGCAGAGTGCTCAGTGGAGTATAAAGGAACTTCTATACTTCTCTACTTTCTAATAAAGACATGTCCAACCTGTGGTCCCCAAGACACTTGTGGCCCAGGACAGCTAGTAATATGGCCCCACAGTTTTACATTGTATTCATTTCTCTAAACTTTACAATAATAATATAAAAATAAAAGAAGTCTTCATAAACACACACACACACACACACACACACACACACACACACACACACACAAATTAGAGAATTTGTGTGGGGACCAAGACAGTTCCTTTTAACTCAATGTGGCCCAAGGAAGCCAAAAGGTTGGGCACCCCTGTATAGAACCACCAAAACAACTTTTAGTAAAAACAGTATTTTTTCTCCATGCTGTGCAGATTTTGAACTTGCTGAGGAGCCTGTGTGGAGGCCTGAAATATCAGCAGCTCAAAATGACAACGCACACACAACTCAGAAGGGCATTAAAATGAGAACCACTTGAAGCAAGTGGCAAAGGGAAATCAATCAGTGGTGTTATTTTTTGCTTCTCTGAGAGAGCTCACGAGGCCATGTACAAAGACTGTGGCAAAAATTTGCCTTTGAAAAATCTCACTGTAATTACCTGTCTAATGGTATAGTGTAACCACCATTCAAGAAAAGGGCAACATCACCTCTGGGTGTCAGGTCCTACATTTCATGATGACTATTAATCACTTAAAGCTGTAATACGACTGTGCACCCGTCTAGTGCTTTGGCTTTTCTGTTACACTTCCACGGCAGTGTGGTGGAATGGAAGAAATGTGTGGCAGGCTTTGATTTCAATACCAACTCTGCCACATAACCCTATGTAACGCTAAGCAAATTGTCTAAAGTTTCTATGGCTTCCTAAATGGAAAATGAGAATAATGATACTAACTTCAATGAGATGTGGTGAAGGTTACAAGTAATGTCCCATAAGGTACCTATAACATAGATAATAAGTACTGGTCGGTAATATTACTACTATCATTAGAATCTCAAAGTTAAGTGGTGGTGGCGTTAGATGTGGTAGAGTCATGTCCAACTCACAGTGGCCATCACAGGGTTTTCAGTGGCTGATTGTTTCAGGAGTGACATGCCAGGTCCTTCTCCCATTTGTGTGGTGCTGGGGATTGAACCCAGAGCCTGAGAGACCACAGAGCTGTACTCTACCAACAGGGCTAAACCCCAGCCCAATAGTCACAAGTAAATATTTGGAAACTGGGCTTCAAAGGATAATAACACTTGTCTAAGAAAACACAGCTTATTAATAAAGGTATTAGTAGTTCCAGGTCCTGCTCTTGAGTTCTTCATAAACCAGTATCTTAAATAACCTTTTTCATTGAGAGAACACTAACAATAAGAATAATTATTACAAGAGAATGAGGATGCTCATCAACCTATCGTTTGTAAAATATGTATTTTGTATATACTTAGAGAAACAAACATATTCCAAAATAGGTTCATGCATTGGCACACTGTGTATCCCAAAGACAACCTTAGGAAAATATATTTCCAATATCTGTATATATCACTCTGACGTAAAACAAAATCGGAGGGTCTGCATTGTGCTCAAGCCCTTTGATTTATCTGAGAGAAAATTTGTCTTAAAAAAGTATATCAAATTATACTCTGCCAGGGATGTAGAGTCAAATTAAGCTATACAATATGACCTAGATATACACATCTTGAGAAGCCATGTGCCTTTTCCTTCAATTAATTAATATTTTTGGCCTCTAATAATATCAATAAATTTCATGATTGAAATTTTAAACATAGGCAATAGGGTGGAGTGATAAGTTGGGAGAAAGGCAATGAAGATCTTGTTAAGTTATTGATTTAAGTAATCCACAGATGATAAATCATTATTTTGTTACTGGATGAGTCTGCAGGTCTTATAGAATACCAGATCTCTTAAGCAGCAGGATTGATGCTTTAAGTTGGGAAACAGTGTATCAATAAAGGTCAGTGTGATGATATGACTTTTTCAAATATGATGCTATTGCAAGCAGTTTTTACATTGCAGAATAAATGGCAGGTATTTTTTTATTTGTCTTTAGGTTCTTCACAGAAATCTTGTCTTAAATATTTCATTATTTACTGTTGCTTTGTAGAGATGAAAGGAACAAATTTATTCACCTTTCATGATCATCTCTAGCTAGTAAGAAGAGGTAGGGATCTACAGCAAAAATCAATTGACTAATAAAATAGCTAATTGACTAAGTGCTTGTTCTGATGGGTCAAAAATACAGACAGTGCACAACCAAAGTAAGGGTGCTTAATTAAAGTGTGGCTGGCTGAACTTAATGAAATTCTGCTATGTAGGTAGAAATTAATGCTGGAAAGACATCTGCATTTATTTTTATATTGCAGAATAGAAGCAAATTAAAAGTAGCCCAATTAGGCCTTTGTCTTAATGTATTTCACATAAGTCACTTGTGGCTCACAAGAAATTCTAAAAATGATTGTTTCTCCAAATATGAGAACCCATTAGTTGTATATTTCACATTCTAATATGACATAAACAATATAAACTGGGATAATTAGCCAAGAATATTCTAATTTCTCATGTTATATTTTTATTACAGATAGATGGTGATGATGAGGCTGGTGCAAACTAGTTTGTATGAAATATTTAGCAAATTTACCTTTTTTAATAAAACAGAACAGCTGCAGATCACAACTAACCCTGCCTATCTGTTTCACTAGCTGTGTATATGATGGCACTCTGAGTGAGCTCTGGAGATATCATTCCTTTTTTTTTTTTTTTTTTTTTGTGGTACTGATGGTTGAAGCCAGGGCCTTGCACTTGCATTCTCTGCCACTGAGCTGCACCCTCAGCCCATTTTTTTTTTTTTACACAAACTGCCTCTAGTCTCAAACTATCAATCCTCCTGCCTCTGCCTCCCCAGTTGCTGGGATTATAGGCGTGTGCCACCCCACCCAGCTGGCTAACATTCTTTATTAGGGAATACTCCTATTACCCAAATACCAGGTATCACAAAAGACTACCATCTTTGAGTAGGGACCAGAGCATGCAAGGGCTCCAAAGAGGGCCTAGGCTCAGTGCAAACATCTCTGCCCCTTGGGATATCTAAGCCAGGAGAATATATGGTTTTAAGATGTATTGGTGGTGCAACAAATGCTTTGTGACGTTTATGACAAGCTCCAAAGTAAAAATTCATAATGAAGATCCCTAACTTTCTGCAGCAGAGCCATACCATCTAATTGAAGGAATTACATACCTTTCAGGAAAAAATATATCTCTCTTGGCATGCTACTAAGTCCTAGTTTGTTGTTGTTGTTGTTAGGTGCCGTTGAGTCAGTATCCGACTCATAGCGACCCTGAGTACAATAGGCGAAACACTATTGTCAGTGCTTCTTTGCTGTTCACAGGGTTTTCAATGGCAGATTGATTTTTGGGAGGGGGTTACCAGGTCCTTCTCCCAAGCCTACAGCTTCTGGTGTTCCCAGGCTGTCTCCCATCCAGGTACTAACCAGATCCGACCCTGCTTAGCTTCTGAGATCTGACAGAATCTCATGCCACAGGGCTACAGCTGCAGGCACTAAGTCCTAATAGGGAGCGTAAACCTCTCAGGTTTATTCCAGTGGCTGTATTGCTGACCAATAGCCAAAAGTGGGTATCCAAATAGGCAGTTACATCTTATAATGAAATGAAGAAGAGTAGTTGTTAATGACAACCAAACCATAAAAGTTTGTTTTTTGTTTGTTGTTGCTGTTTTTTTCAACAGGGTCTTACTATAAAGTCCAGACTAGCCTTGAACATGGAATCCTCCTGTCTCAGCCTCCCAAGTGCTGGAATTGCAGGCATGAGCCACCATGCCCCACAGAAAGCTTTTTGAAGATATACAACAAATGTGATTTTAATTATTTGTGGAGAATTCTATCATGAGAATTGAATCCATGCTAACATAAAATCAATTGAAACTTTTGGACAAATATTTCAAGGGAAAAGAGAGGGTTTTAATATTTCTGACTTATGATGAAGCACTGATCATAGGCCAGATCCTGTGTTAATCCCTTGGCTTCTATTATCCCACTGAATCCATAGAACAAATTCTAACAGGCAAATATCATTATTATTCATTTGAAGATTAAGATGATGTTCAAAGTAAATAAATAAACTATTGGTAAATTGGAAAGTAAACTCAGTTTGTCGTCAAAGTAAATTTTTCCTGTATAGCACTCTACTTAATAATGGAAGAATGATTAATATATCTCATTAGTTAACCTTAGTACTTACATATAAAATAGAAAACACACACACAGTTTAAATGAGGAATGAAAAATTTTTTTGCAATACTGATGTTGCTGAACCCAGGCCCTTGCACATACTTTGCAAGTGCTCTATCACTTAGCTGCATAGCCAGCTCCTTTTTTATTACTTGAGTAAGGGTCTTGTTAAGTTACACAGGCTGAATCTGGCCTCAAGTTTGCAATCTTCCTGCCACAGACTCTGGTTGCTGGGATGACAGGTAGGCACCAGGCCAGGGAATGGGATATTTTGTTGCACTCTCTCTAAGCCTCCTCCATTTTTATCTCAACTTCTATTCTCTTCCAATCGTCTTAATGCCTACAACAGATTAATCTTCAACAGATTACAAATTCCTTTTTGAATAAATTTCATGTCTTCATTTGTGTAATGCCCATAGAATTTAGTGCTCTGCCGGGCGTGGTGGCGCATGCCTGTAATCCCAGCGGCTCAGGAGGCGGAGGCGGGAGGATCGCAAGTTCGAGACCAGAGGCAGTCTGCATAATTTAGCGAGACCCTGTCTCAAAAAGTAAAAACAATGGGCTGAGGTGCAGCTCAGTGGTCCAGCACTTGCAGAGCATGCAGGTGCAAGGCCCTGGGTTCAACCCCCAGTACAGCGGAAAAAAAAAAAAAAAAGAATTTAGTGCTCTGTCATGTGGGGTAAACTTAATACATATATCTAAAACAAAATTAAAGATTCTAGGAAGCAAAATTGTCATATCTACATTATTATGAGATTCTAAAACTGAGCATTTCCTAATAGAGTAGTCCAGTTTTTATACTTTATGATGGTGAGTAACTCATAGATTTACACAAGGTCAGAGAACCAGGGAGTGGCAGAAGTAATTATGTCAACAAATGTCAAGCAAGTACCTCATGGGTAACAAAGACTAAGATTGTGAGGAAGGTCTTCCATTATTGAGTTCTGTACTTTTTCCAAAGTCCTGAGAAACTAATTTTAAAATTCCACTAATTAGAATGTAAACTCCATGAAAGAGGGAATTTGTTCTCTTTAGTTCTGTGTCTGTTCTAAAAATTAAACAATCTGCCATTTGAATATTTGATAAATATTTGATAAACAAATTAATGAATCATCAATTTTCAGACTATGTAAACATCTTTTGGTGATTTGAAAGGTACTTAAGAATCTTGCCAGGTTACCTGTGAGAATGCCAGTGACTACTGAACTACTCAAGGATTTTAGGATTCTGATCAGACATGTTTCTCTTTGTCATCAAAGTACGTAAGAAAAAGGGTTTTGGCTATGTGTGCTTTATGATTGCATTCAATATAAGCAAGAGTTGATTCTTTCTTTTTTAGAAAACATTTGTGTTTCGAGTGAATTTTTGCATTTCCTTCCCTTGTTTGGATACCAAGCAGACACAGCCAGAATCTATAATTGGCCACACTTATCACTGAGCTCTCACTTACTCAATGGAACATCAGCTTCATGAAAGCAAGCTTGCTCTTCATGTTCACAATAGTGTGCTACATTTTCTAAAATGAGGCTCTTCCAAGCCATTATCAATGAGAAATAATAAAAGGCTAGTGGGTACCAGGTTTACATTGCTTCTTTTTAAGGCTTTTTACAAAGGTATAGTTGGGAATGCTGTTTTTCAAAAGTCTGTCCTGACAAGTTAAGTATGAGCATTTCTTTGTTGGATGAAAGATCTTGCATCTTTTTTTTTCTCTCTTCTTTTTCTATTTGGTAAGATTTCTTTCCACAGAGATAGCTTCCTTTGGTCTACAATGTGCCTATTGTATGGCAGGCAGAAATTCACAGATTCTTTCCCCACCACTAGCCCTTATTTTGTGCATGGAAATTCTTTAGCTGTATAAACTGCTTCAGTATGAAGACAGGCCATAGTGTTCCTGTTTCACTGACATTCATTCATCTTTCACGAACATTTTCTGAGTGTCTAACATGTGCAAAGGGGCTACATAAATGAACGAGCCCTTACAATTAAGGGTCACGTGTGGTGGAAATTACTTTTACTCCTTGCCTTCTACATTCCCAATCCTGTACTAACATTATATAATTTAATACGCAGAACATCTTCCATAAATTAGACATTAAGAAGAACAGATTTTTAATGTTCTTACCACCAAAAAATGATAAATTGCCAATGTGATGGACATGTTAACTAGTTTGATTGAATCTTTTTACAGTGTATATACAGATCAAAACACGTTTCACTCTATACATATATACAATTGTTACTTGTCAATTGAAAACAATTTTTAAACAGGCAAATAAGAATTTGTAATATTAAATAACTTTCCAAAGGTCCATAGATAGAAGCTCAGGGACTCTGATTTCAAACTGGTCTTCATGTCCATAATTCTCATGTTCTTTCCACAATAACATATTATTCTAACTTGAGAATTCCCCAAAAGAGCTCATAGACAAACACAGATCCACAGCCTCCAGGGAAAATATCTTTAGTATTGCATATTATGGGAAAAAGTATAAAGAAAATGTATAAATCCAATTTAATGAAATAAACACAATATTGACATGAAATATACTATAAAATAAAATGAGCATTTTAAATTAATAATTTTAATTGTAAAATAAAGTATACATTTATATGTGATTAATATATTGAAAATTTCAGAATTGATCCTAGTATTTAAACCCCATAGTTTTAGGAGTTTATAAAGCTACTTTTGCCTGCAGCCATACCACTGTGACATCTGATCCCATCAGATCTCAGAAGCTAAGTAGGGTTGGATAGGAGACCACCCAGGAACATCAGGTGCTATAGGCTTGGGAGAAAGACCCAGCAACCCACTCCCAAAAAAACAATCCACCATTGAAAATCCTATGAATAGCACAAAAGCACCTACAATAGTGTGTTGCCTGTTGTACATAGTGTCACTATGTGTCAGATACTGATTCAACAGTACCTAACAACAACGACAATGCTACTTTTAAAGGTTTGATTAGGCAAGATTTTAGATATGCACATAAGAAAAATCTGTAATTATGTCCAAGCCACCTCCAGGACCCCGTGTTTTTATTTGTAAAATGAAGCAGCATGCTCTCTCAGTGGTTTTCAAACCAGGTGCCTTGGCACCCTCCTTTCTATAGAGGCAATTTAGGGGCCAAGGATGAAACCAATGATGCACTATTACTAGCTGCCTCATGTTCAACCACCTTCCCCTACAACACACCTTCACAGACAACAGCTGTATTCATATCACTTGTATATACTGTTTTGCTCAAGATTATTTTTAAAGAAAATATTCTAACTTCTAACAATAAATTTCAAAGGTCAAGTTTGGTAGCCACATGACTATAAGTTTCAGAGGCTAAAGCTTCTTCAAAGTCAATGATTCTAAGGATAATATAAGTAATAACATGTCTAAAGCAGGAATGACAAATGTGTGTTCCTTCATGGGCCACGTGAGACCAGTAAACTTATTTTTAAAAAAACTGGCTTTAAACTATATAGATGATGCTAGTCTGTAACAACTTCAAAGCATATGCTCTATTTAAAGGAATTTAGACACTGCATATTTATTTTTAAGACTGTACTGACAAACCCCAGCACTCAGGAGGCTGAGGCAGGAGAATCACAAGTTTCAGGCCAACCTGGGCTGCATAGTCAGACTCTGTTTCAATTTTTACAAAAAAGAAAAAGAAAAAAAAACTGTACTGGCAAACAAGTCTAAATCTCTAAGCATGCTACTCACAGTCCAGAAATCACTAGAATTAGAAACTCCACAAAGAGCTCTGAGCCATAGAAACTATGACGAGTAGGATTATGCTCATACTAACCACCTAGTATTGAGTGTTGTTGTTGTTGTTGTTGTTAGTACTGAATAGGCATTATTTAATGAAGAACTTCAAAGAAGCCTCATTATTATTTCATTCAAGAAGAATCCAATGAAGTGAGGCTTGATGGCACACACCTGTGGTTCTAGCACTCAAGAGGCAGAGGCAGAAGGATCAAGAGTTTGAGGCCAGTCTGGGCTACACAGTAAGACCCTGTCTCAAAAAAATAGCAATAGTGAAGACTTTAAATGCAGCTATGATTGGTGTATCTTGTTCCCAACCATACACACTCAGAGATGAGAAAACCGATCCAACAGGAACACATGGGCAATTTATTATCCATTGCTTGTTCTCAACTTCCCTATACGTAAATAACCTTTCCACATGCCTACCTCTGCCATTGCCATTGTCAAACCTACAGGATTTCTTCCTAGTTGTGATCCAGGGTGAGTTATTTTCAAATAATAGGTCACAGACTCTCCACACTGCATTTTGCTAAAGTTGAAGTGTTTGTACATACGCACATATGCATACACACACACACACACACACACACACACACACACACACACACACGAGCATGGTGTAGATATGGTGAAACTTAATCCCTGCTGTTCATTGTTCCCTGCATCAAAGGGAGCCTGCCAGCCACTTCTCTGTGAATACACTAGTCTCAGAGCAAGGTCAAGAAGAGCCTTCTTCCTCTGGCTCCCAGCATTAGCTGTCTTATGTTTGACACCTCGTGCTGAGATGCCTTACTTGGCTGGAAGCGCTGCACTAACTCAGCTCAGTCTGATGAAGCACTTGGAAGAACCAAGTTGAGGCTGTCTTGAAACTGCAAAAAGAGCCAGAAGGTCAGTGTAGTCACTTTGTAAAGAATCAACCTGGCTAATGAAGGGGCCAGGAAAGTCCAACTCACTAGTGTACAGCTGGCTTTTGATCCTGCAGGGGAAAAGAATTAATGCTTTTATTTTACAGTAAATGTGCTTAGTAACACTGAATCTAATTTTTTGTCCATTCCATTTTATTCTAGCCTGGAACAGGATAAATTTACACAGAGCACAAAAGGGACAACATAGGATTCTCCCAGACTAATAAAGCACAAAGGTCTTAGAGGAATTAGGGAAATTGTGAGCAAAGTTGTGAATTCTAGAAGTGAAACGCATGTTTCAAGAGGGCAAGTAAAGAAAGGGTCAAAAAACATGTCACTAACTATTGTTTTCTCTTAGAGTATGACATTGCAATACAAAGTTATCATCAATTAGATACAGCTTGCAAATGGGTTTCCCAGAGTTCTTAAAACATACTAAGTGCTTAATGAATGGTGTTTATAAGTGTTGCAATATTACCGTTATTGGAAAGAAGGGCTCTGACAACATATTAACAAAACTGATGTTTCTAAAATATATCAGGTGGCTATGCAGAGTGCTTTACATATATTCACCCATATGATCCACACACAACTCCACAAGGTAGATACTATGTCAGAGGAGGTAACCAAGGTAGAGAAAGAAGAAAGTACGCCCAAATCATTCAATTAGTGAGTGGACAGTCAGAATTCAAACCAAGGCAATGTGTTCCTTAATCCATGTTTTCATCAAATTCAATGGTCTCGCCAGATCTTGAACACCCAAGAATGCCAAGTTAAAGAATATCAACTTAATTCATTCTTCAATAGGAAGCTATTTATCTTCATGATTTTTATTTCCTTTCTTTTTTCCACTCCTTTTTAAATGGCATTAGAATAATTGAACTATGCCAAAGTGGAAGAAACATTGTAGAGCAGAGAGGCTACAGATATTAGAATCTTTTAGGAGGTTACTGAAGAACAATAGGAGGCACAAATTGAAAGCAATGAGATGGGAGCAAAAATAAGAACATAACAAAATCATTACAAATGAACTGAGGTGTAAGAACCAGAGGAAAATCTCAGACTGCTCTGAAGCTTTGAAACAGAGAAAATGGAAGGAGGTGGTACAGTTGCCTCAACTCCCATCCAAAGAAAAGAGAATTGGGAAAATAAGCAAGATAAAAGATAATAAATTTAGTTAATATGGAGCCCAGCAGGCAGCATATAGTAAAATGAACATGGTGAGTAAAAGATTACAGAAACTATAACTTTCAAAAGAAATTATTAGAGCATCAAAATATCAATTATTCTACAGGTTCTAGCTGATGAAATAAGGCAAGAAAAAACAAAAGGGACAATAATTGAAAATGATGAAAAAAAACTATCACTTTTCACAGATGACAGGACTATAATCAATAGACAAACTATTAGAATAAGTGAATACACCAAAATGGTTGGATATAAAGTCAATAAATAAAAAGTAATAGCAATAAGTTTTAAGAATGAATTTTTATAATTGCTTCCAAAACTCAGATTCCTAAATATACATCTAATGAAATATACATAAGATTGTTACACTGAAAATAATGAAATATTATCAAGAGAAATTAAAGAAAACAAAGAATTACAAATAAGCAACATTTGGGGCTTAGAAAAATCAGTGGTAGATGTCATTTCTCCCCCAAAAGGCTATAAATTGATTCTAATCCTGATCGCAATTCCTGCAGCAGTATGTACATGAGATAAATTGGCTAATACTAAAACTTATATAGAAATGCAAAAACATAAAAAATAGTCATGGCAACCCTAAGGAAGGATAGAAAATATTTACATTGCCAGAAATCGAAATTAATAAAGTTATAGGAATTAATACAGTATTGGTGCAAAGTTAGAAAAATTAATCAATAGAATAGAATATCAAAAACCTACCTACACATAAGCACTTGTTTTCCGAGTATGCTTATGTACTACAGTGGAAAAGAATCATCTTCTCAATAATTAGTACTGGGTCATTTAGATATCTATAAGGAGTAAAATGTTAACTTTAACAACTCTACCTCATACTATATGCAAAAGTTGATTCCAGATAGATTGTAGTCCTAAATATACAAGGAAAAATATATTAAACTTTTGCTTGAAAGCATATAAGGAAAAGTTTTATTACCTTGGGAAAGGCAAATATTTCTTCAACAGAAACCCAGAATTCCCAACCATAAAGAAAATAAATTATAAATCATGCCACACTCAAGAGGTTTAATTTATCATTACAAGTGCAAAAAAGCAAGGCATGACCCAAAGAAAATATCTGTAATATGTATGTGATGGATTTACTTGTTGTTGTTGTTGTTAGGTGCCGTCAAGTTGGTATCCGACTCATAGGGACCCTCATAAGGTTTTCAAGGGCTCACTGTTTTGAGATTGCCTTGGGAGTGGATTGCCAGGCCCTTCTCCCATTTTTGTGGTGCTGGGAATTGAACTCGGGGCCTCAGAGACTGCAGCGCAGCGCTCTACCAACTGAGCTAAATCCCAACCCGATGGATTTACTAGTGTCTCCCAAAATGATATCTCTAAATCCAACCTGCAGGTACCCATGAATATGGCTTTATTTGGAAATAGAGTTTCTGAGGATGTAACTAAGTTAAAGATCTTGAGATGAGATCATCCTGGATTTAGTGTGGGCCTTAAGTCCAATGACTGGTGTCCACATAAGAGATAGGGTGGGGTAATTTGAGAAAAAGAAACACAGGATAGAAAGCCCTGGAAAGAGCCAGGTGCAGATAGAAACAGAGAAGAGTCATTCAGCCTCAAGTAAAGGAATGACTCAGGCCATCAAAACCTGTAAGAGGCAAGAAAGCAAACTCCCCCTGCAGCCTCAATAGGGAGTATGGCCCTGCTGACCCTTGGTTACAGACTTCTGCCTTCCACAACTGTGAGAAAATGAATTTCTACTGTTTTAAGCCACCAGGTTTGCAGAGTTATTACACCAATCCTGGGAAATTCACACAACACATGATCAGCGAAGAACTTGTGTTCAAAATGTGCATTCTTTTTCATATAATAAAAGCACATAACCAATAGCAATGGGGGAATATTTACGCAGGAAATCTATACATGAAAGCATGTAAGTGGCCAGCCAATATACAAAAAGTTATTGGTCTGCTTTTTTCATTGGGATAATTAAAATCAGCATGTCAGAAAACTATATGTTATAGTTTGAATGGCCCTACCAAATCTAATGTTGAAACTTAATACCCATTGTGAAGAAGAGGAGGTGGAGCTATGTGGTATTAATAGACTAATAAATTAACTCAAGAGTGTGTCTATTATAAAACCCAGTTGGCTCTGTCTTTTGAGTCAACTCAGGACTCTGCAAAGAGTCCCCACCACATTTGAATTTTGAAGATACCTTTTAAAAATATTTTTCCCATTCTATGATGCTTTTTAAAAAAGCCTTTACTTCAAAAAATGAAAACCTTCCTAGAAAGGATGAATGTTTTTTACCTACTTATTTTTATGGTTAATTGCTTTCATGGTTAATATTTATTTTTGGTATTTTACATTTGATTGCTACCTTTAAAATGCCTTATTAATTTTATGGCTGTGTGATATTACTTTTGGAGCTTTGCAAGTTATTTACATAATAATTCTAAAGTTACTTTGTTTCCAATGCTTCAAATTTAAATGATGTAGTTGTTTTCATATCATTTGACCTTAGTGACAATCCTGTATTTTACCTGTACCTTATGTACCTTATGTTGCTTTTTGATGATTTGTGTCATGTGCCAACAATTAAATCATTTCGTGCTTTACTACTTGTGACTTTTGATATCTTTGATGTGTTATCTTAATTCTTTATAAGTATGTTAAGCTGTACAGAACTATATTCTAAAGCTCTAAAATGGAGCTATGACTGAGGACAAATAGATGGACAGATAATAGTTTTGTTCAGCATATTAGGTCACAGTTCTTAATTATTATTTGTTTTTCAGTTAAAGATCACACAAATGGCATGATTTCTGTACCAAAGAGATGCTTACTTCAGTCTAAGAAAAATATTTTTATGTATTCTGAAAATTGCAATTTTTTAAATGGATAAAAATTAACTGTTATAGGAAGGAAAAAAAATCCTACCCGAAAGAAAGTCTTCATTAGATATAGCCCCTAAAACCTGGACCTCTCAGCCTCCAGAAACAGGGCTGAATAAACCTTGTGTGTTTTATAACTTTTCCAGCCTCAAATATTTGTTATAGAAACAGAAAACAGGCTACTACACAATACTATACCAGAATGGCACCAATGAAAAAGACAGGCAATACAGAAGGCTGAAATGGATGTGGAGAAACTGAAGCTCTCAGGAAGTGCTGGTGTTGGGAGCATGTATGGGTAACACTACTCTGGAGGGCAGTTGAGCCATATGGACCAATACTTAACATATGCACACTCTACCACTCAATAATTCTGCATTACTAAGCATTTTACAGCAATTATTTCAATCTATCCTTACAGTCAATCCGATGAGGCAAATATATCCATTTTAAAGGTAGAAATAAAGACAAGTTCAGAGAGGTGAACAAAATCTGTTCAAGGTCTGAAATTCATGTCCAGTCTGTTTTTATCCATAGTCACTCAACTATGCACAAGGTGATTTCTCAAAGAACAAAATAGACCTTCGAACTATGTATCTGGAGAAAGCTAAAAACTCCAGAGTAGAAAGAGATCAAATCAAAAATATTCACAGTAGATAAAGTGGGAATATAACTTCTAAATTCTTTTAGCTGGAGAAAAATTCTAGAATCATATTATTCAATGGCCCCACTTTACAGAACAAACAAGTTACTGCAGGATGAACTAGCAGAAGAACTAATATAAATTTCAGATCCTCTGATCTCCATCTCTATATATTTGCTTCTTCCCTATATAATCATCAAGTCTCAGTTCCTCCCAACATCCAGATTAAGCCTAGTCACACAAAATTGTTATAAAATGTCATGCATTCTGCAAAATGGACAAAGCATGGAAACTGATAGAAAACCAGTATTCTATCAGCCACTTACAGTGATCAAATTTGATAGCTTTTATATGCAAGTGAGTGATTGCTTGTGAACCAGTAGTTGTTATATTACAATAATTTAATCTGACCAGAGGGCCTATTTTTCCTAAACCTGGATGCCTCTATCTGTTATACACATTTCCTCATAACAACTTACATCTCTGGATCTCAGAGCACTTTTAAAATATCACACTTCTACTCCGAAGTATTTTTCACTGCATTTCTGTGAACTATTTAAATCTCTTCTAAGTTTGCCATAAATTTAAGTGATCCAACAGTTACGAATAGAAGGATAAAGTCTAGCCCAGTGGGGAAAGCATTAAACCTCCTTGCAAGTCAGCAAAAGCAAAAGTGACAGCCTGGTAGCAATTTAAAATTACTCTGAAACCACAACTGCCAATTAAAATAGACTTTCATGGCAACTGATAAACATCTAGTATCTTCCATTTGGAAAGAAGAATTAAAATGAGCTTATATTTCTAGTAATGAAAAACTTAGATATAAGCCTAAAATGTTTTAGTTTGAGCTTCACCTACATCTTATATCATGGCTTCCGATAGTACAATGTTTCTTTTCAGTTTTTAATAGCTACTAAATGCTCATAACATAACAAACCAGGCAAAAGTCAGAATCTATGATTCATTCATAGTCATTCTAAAAGTTACACATTATCTTCCTCTCATGTTCCGCAAAAATGGATTTGGTGGAGATTACTCTAAAAGATGCTATTTTGATGAAATGTATTCTCTGAATTCTGCAAAGACATTCTTGGAAAGGGATTCTCAGATCTCAGGAAAAGGAAGAAAGAAAAAGAGAAAGAGGGAGAGGAAGAGAGGAAAAGAAAGACAAGAAGGAAAGGAGAGGAGAGGGAAGGAGAAAGAAAGGAAGGAAAGAAGAAAAAGGGAGAAAGGAGAGGAGAAGAGAGAGAAATTGGCAGGAATGTAGTGATGGAACCTTGATTCTTACTTCATGCTCATATCCCTCTATCTGTGGTCAAGTTTTGGACCTATAGATTCTTTAATAAATGGTACTTGATTAGCAGAAAATACAACAAGCATTATCTTACCATTTGATAAGGAGACGAAGATGAATCATAATCCATTTGGAGAGATACATTTTCATTAAAATATTACATCTTGTGAGAAATTTACTCCTAATTCCTCAATTCATGCATTATATCTACTTCCTGTAATACTCATTTTAATAATTGCTATACTAATTGCTAATTACTAATTACTAAGTATTGTATCATATTGTTTATTGTCATGTCTTTTAGTCATGTGTTTCTAAATATGCTTTGACATATTTCTTTCTATTCCTTATCCATGACCAAATTAGTATAGAAAGGACACCAAATAAAACTTTGATGACTCAGTGAACAAATACTATCATGAAAATCCAATAGAAAACCATCAAGAAGCAAACTTCAGTCACTTCTGCCAACCATTCACTGGCTAATCTCTTTAATATAGGAATCTTAACTTCTCCTTGTGCTCAAAATATGCTTCCTACTTTTCTCTTTCTTTAATAATATGTGACCTGGATAAATTCAATAGTATTAATCGGAAGCATTTTCCAACTTCCCTGACATACCTATAAGAACAATGTATACCTCTAGGAAAATCAGACTTTATCCATTTTACTTAGGTAGGCTCTATTCCTTCCACATCTTTTGTTCATCACCTGGTTACAAACATTTTCTGCTGTTAATCCCTTCCCAGACACACAACCACCTGTATTTTGCCTCATTAAGTTCAGTCTTTCTTCACATTGTTTCTCAAAGCCTGCAGGAACCTTGGGAGACAGGGTTTGTGAACCAAAGGAGGGAAAAATAATAAAGAGAAAAGCAAAACAGCTGCATGATTTGAAATTTCCGGTGACTAGCACTGTGAGTCCAGGTCTATGAGGTAGGTAATGTCACCCTGAACTTTGCATATTGTGATACTAAAATGGTCCCAGGAAGATCTCAATGGTATCTTTTGTTCCCCAGAAAAAATAAATGTGAACCTTATCTGCCTTGATGAGGGCTTAAGCTTTTTGAGTGCAGTGGCTATCTTAATTATCTTCATATCAGCCCATGTTACTTAACCTTTTCATGCTGTTTAATTGAATAGGCAAAATATGCCTAGCATAGAATTTCCCTAAGCTGTACCATCTAAAGACTTTTCCATCCCATCACCCTCTTCACAGATAAAGAATCATAATGTCTAAAGTTATAGTGTTTTATTAACAGTTTTAGATAAGAAAGTTGAGGATCAGAGAATTCAAGCAACTTCTCTACAGTCAGAGATAATAGTAAGTGAAAAAGATAAGACTGAATCACCAGTTCTAGCCCAATCACATAATCTGTTACTTTTCCATTATTCTCTTTTCTGTTTATTATCTGATATTTATATTGCTTAAACATTTATATTGTTTAAATTTATAAGCATTTATATTAAACTTATAAGCATTATATTTTAAGCATTTATATTGCTTAAAATGCATATTCAAATACAGATAGAGCCTAGCCTTAGGAGTATTGATTGATATATAAGACATGCACAGTCAAAAGCTAATTCACTGTATCCTACTCATTGGCATGTCCCCAACGGAACCTTACATTGTATTTATATTGTAAATATTTATGTAGGCATGGAATTATCAGAGAGGAGAACTAGTCCAATCTCTTTGTTTTGTTGGTGGTGGTGTTAGGTGCCATCAAGTCAAGTTTAACTCCTAGCAACCCTCATAGGGTTTTCAATGGCTGACTGTTTCAGGATTGTTTTCAGTAGTGGACTGCCACATCTTTCTCCTGTTTTTGCAGTGTGGGGATCGAACTTGGGTCCTCAGAAAGTGCCAAGCTTTGGGATTGCTTCTTGATGATGCAGAGATAAAAACTTATTCCTAGTTAACAGGTCCTCTAAAGTGGAAGAGGCTAGCCTCCATGAATTGGGTAACACACACACACACGAGCCTCCATGAGTTGGGTAACACACACACACACACACACACACACACACACACTCACGTCTTTAGTATTCACAGAAATTCTCCCCCTACTCTGCCATCTCTTGCCTCCCTCCTATTGCCTTCCTCTTATTCCTGCTGGCCAGAGTGATCAGGTTATGAAGCTGAGCTAATCCTGTTAGTGCTGCAATGACTTTTCTCACACTTGTGTGCCCCACAGCTCTTAGAAAGTCAGAAGGAATTACTGGGCATTGAATTCACCTTGCCAGAAAGATGACATCCAGGAGGAGGGAAGAAGGGGGAGTGTGGCAGCCCAGCTGACCTGTTCTTTAACCTTTCCCTCTGGACGCCATTCCTCCCTCTGTGGGTGTCATGCAGGCCAGAGGCATGGCTAACTGTGCCCTTGAGATACAAAGAGAGCAAAGTTGACGTCAGCTGTTTCTTCCTGAGCAAACATTCCACTAATTCCACTGCAGACAGCTTGCAAAATTGCCTTTGTAGGACTGCTGAGGTCCCCTTTCCCGTCAAGTTCACTTTGTATTTATTCAGCAAAGATGCACCTACCGCCAAGTACACCAGGAGTGACGGTGTCAGAGTCGTGGCGAGCCCACTTCATGGATGATTAGCATTCTCTGACCTGGCCACCGGTTTCAATCACATGCAACTGTGGACATCTGGCTGCAGCAATTACTCCTATCCTTCAAAACCTTTTTCTCCCCAACACCATCAGAGTAAGTTTGTTAGAGTGCATGGCTTAAAAAGATGCCTTCCTTGGAACAGCTATCTTAGACAAAGTCTATATCAGAAAACATACATTCTAAATACAGTCTCCCAAAATACAAATTCTGTAAATCTCATCCATATTTTTCAATGAGGCTGCAAGGAGATGAATAACCACTTATCTATTTGATTGACAGCCATAGCTTCTTGTTGTTGTTGTTGTTGTTAGGTGCCATCAAGTTGAGTCCGACTCATAGCGATCCTATGGTACAGCAGATGGAAACACTTCCCGATTCTGTGCCAGGCACCAATCTTATTTATGTTTAAGCCCATTGTTGCAGACATTGGGTCAATCCATCTGGTGGAGGGTTTTCCTCTTTTGCGTTGACCTGCCACTCTCCCAAACATGATATTTTTCTCTAGGGATTTATCTCTTCTGACTACATGACAGAAATATGTAAGACGCAGTCTGGCCAGTCTTGCTTCCAAGGAGCACTCTGGTTGCACTTCTTCTAAGACAGATTTGTTGGTTCTTTTGGCAGTCCATGGTATATTCAATAGACGTCTCCAGCACCACAATTCAAAAGCATCAATTCTTTTTCTGTCTCTTTTGTTCAATGTCCTGCTTTCAAAACCATATGATGCCACTGAAAATACCATGGCATGAGTCAGATGCATCTTCGTCTTCAATGTGACATCTTTGCTTCTCAACACTCTAAAGAGATCTTTTGCCACAGCTTTTCCTAGAGCAATGTGTCTTTTGATTTCTTGACTGCTGCTTCCATGGGTGTTGATTATAGAGCCAAGCAAAACAAAATCTTGGACAACCTCAATCTTTTCTCCATTTATTGTGAAGTTGCATACTGACCCATTCGTAAGGATTTCTGTTTTGTTGATGTTTAGTCGTAACCCATATTGAAGGCTATGATCTTTGATCTTCATCAGTAAATGTTTTAAATCCTCTTCACTCTCAGCAAGCAGAGTTGTGTCACCTGTGTAATGCAGGTTGTTAATGAGTCTTCCTCCAATCCTGATGCCGCGTTCTTCCTCATAAAGTCCAGCTTCTCAGATTATTTGCTCAGTGTATAAATTGAAGAGATAGGGTGAAAGTATACAGCCCTGATGCACACATTTCTCAACTTTAAACCACTCAGTGTTTCCCTGTTCTATTCAAACAACTGCCTCCTGGCAGTTCATGTACAGATTCCTCATGAGCACAATTGGGTGCTCTGGTATTCCCATTATCTATTTGATTGACAGCCATAGCAGACCTCCTAAAATAAGCTCCTTTGAATTTCACTGAGCATATACCAATGACCTAAGGCACCACACTAGACCACTGCTCCTCAGAATGTGGTGTACCAACTGGCCTTTTCAGCCACACCTGAAACTTGCTGGAAATGCAAATTCTTGGGCACCAACCAGTATCTACTGAATTTGAATCCTGTATGGCAGGGACCCAGAAATCTGTGGTTTAAGAAGCCCTCCAGGTGATTTTCACAGGGTTTGAAAAATACCATCTTAGACCATAGGTAGCAAGATAAAGATAGGAAGATAGGAAGAAGGCTATCTGGCCACTGAGATCTAAACCTAACTGTTGAAACTTGCGTTCCAGGGCCTAGTTGTATTACTTTACAAGGACCTCCCCAATAAAGTACTTCAGACTGGGTAGCTTAAGCGGTAGTAATTTATTTTCTTATAGTTGTAGAGGCTAAAATTCAAAATCAAGATATTGGCAGGATTAATTCCTTCTGAGGACTGCGAGGGAGGCGTCTGTTCTAGACCTCTCTCTTTGGCTTGTGGGTAGCTGTCTTCCCCCTGTGTCTCTTTAAATCACCTTCCTCCTTGTACGTATCTCTGCCCAAATTTCCCCTTTTTTAAAGAGTATCAATTATTCTGGATTAGAGTTCACCTGATTTAAGAGAACGTGACTAAAATTGCTGTCCACGTAACATTTGCTTCTAATTTGCTTTAAAGCTCTTGGTACCGACATTGTCAAATATGCCACTCATTTCTATTTCTTCAGGGAAAAAAAGTCAACTTTTTTGTCATGCAAATGGCTAGTGGGATTCTAACTTTTAAACTCTTGACTGTTGTGAATGACCATGTATTTCTGGATGAGTAGCTGAAGTGTAAACCATGTATTCCATCTCGGTTCTGTTAGCGCTATTGGTAGGGTGCTTGTCCTGGCTTTCATCCTCCTTCCATAGACATTGATCTCCTATTACCTTTCCATTAGAAGCTTTGTCAATGTTAAAGTAAGCATCCTAAAAGCACATGTTTAGTTAAGAATCAATTAGTCTTTTATATCTGTGCTCAGGTTTAGCTCAGCTGGTAGAGTGCTGCTCTGCACTCTCTGAAGCCCTGGGTTCAATCCCCAGCACCACAAAAATGGGAGAAGGACCTGGAAGCCCACTCCCAAAGCAATCCCAAAACAATCAACCATTGAAAACCCTATGGATAACAGAGAGGCACTGACACGGTACCAGGGAGGGCAAAGTGTCAGGTGGTATTTCACTCTTCTGTACATAGGGTCACTATAGGTCAGACCCAACTTGACGGCACCTAACAACAACAACACACATTTTTTATGTGCAGCATCTTTCCAAACTTGGTTGCTGGGTGGCAGGTAGACAGCTGGGGCAGGGGAGATTGTTGGCTACTTCATAAGAAATTCTTGTCAATTCCCTTGAAGAGTAAATTCTTCACATGATTTCTGTATGTCCAGTATTTAGGCAAAAAAAAAATTAAACTGTTTGAAATTGGAAAGAAATAAATGTCCTAAATATTTTGTTGTTGTTGTTGGAAGTGGGTGATAAATCCTATGGAGCACATCAATTATTCATGGTAACCAACTAGCATCTCTCAAACTTGAAACACCCCAAGAGAACTCATGTTGTCCCCCACCCTCAAACTTCCTCCCTCCTTGTCTTTTCCAGTAAATTGCACCCTCCTCTCCAGATATTAGGGACAACTTCTCAATTTCTTGTACTTCCCACATCCAACACATACACAAGTTTTCTAGTGTTACCCCAAAAATAGATCCTACATCTGACCACTCACTCAGCCTCCATTTTTTCCACAACCCTGAACACCACACTTACTGACTGCAAGGCTATCCATTTCACCTCATGGTCCCAATCTTTCTATAACATCACAGTAGCCAAAGTAAACTTTTAAAACTTAAACCACTTCACATCACTTCTCTAGTTAAAATGCTCCAATGTTTTCCTAGTGCATTTGAAATTAAATCCAAGCTGTTTACCTTAACTTACAAAACCACTCATTGCATTTCCTTTCTGACTCCATCTCAGACAGTGTTCATTTAGACTAGTTGTTGTTGTTGTTGTTAGGTGCTGTCGAGTCAGTATCCGACTCATAGTGACCCTCATAGGGTTTTCAGTGGCTGAGTGCTTCAGGATTGCCTTGGGAGTGGATTGCCAGGCCCTGCTCCCATTTTTGCGGTGCTGGGAATTGAACTCAGGGCCTCAGAGACTTCAGCTCAGCACTCTACCCACTGAGCTAAATCCCAGCCCATTTAGGCTAGAGAGAGTGCTAAATACCCAGCAAGGAATGTCACCTGAAGCCATTATAATAATCCTTTGGTAGATTGGTAAACAGAATACTAAAAATGAAGATTTATTAAGGTTAAAGAACTTGCCCAAGTGCACATAACTAGTAAATTCTGCAACTCAGACTCAAATCGATTTTTACCAATAGCTAGCATTTAGCATACACCCCATGCCAGATACTGGCTTTCCTTTATACATAGTTACTCGCTTGATATTTACATCACCTCTGTAATGCAACTATTGTTGTCATTCTTATTTTAAGAGAAGGAATCTGAAACTCAAAGAAGTTGAGTAACTAGCTTATGGTCATATACTTGGGAGAGAGGTGGTATTCGAACCCAGACAGGTGGCTCCCGGTTCGTGCAGCTAACATGAAGTTTTCTCTTATTATCACTTATATTCCCTACACCTCAGATTTCTTGTCTTTAAATGCAGCTAAGATACCTACCATGCCAGGTTGTTTAAAAATTAAAGAGACAATGTACACATGAAGTTCAAAAAGTAAGTATCTTTTAATCTCTATAATGAGACAGAGTCTGGACCAGGGCTTAAGGGTGAGATAAAACAAGAAATACAAACCTCCTAGCACCACAGTATATTAAGACACAGTAAAGGAAATAGAAATAAGATCATCAAGATGATAAACACAGATTAATGCAAATGCATTTTTCATCTGAAAGGCTCAGCAAATAAGGATTGTCAAATAAAAAACATAGGTGACCTAAAGTTTAATTTCTTAAACATACTAAGCCCAATGCAATTGAGGTGAAGTGAGATAGAAATTTCACAGTGTTTATTTGCACCTCTTCTGGGTCCTCTCCCTCTGCACCAAATACTCAGCCTTCCTAGCAAACCTAGCACCACTGCAATGGTGTGACCCCCACAGGGAGCCACTTGGCATCTGACTCTGACGTGGTGTAAAGTCCGTGTCCTGCCATGTTTCACAGTTTTATTTGGAGCTGATTCACAGGATGGCTCCTGTGGTTCTTGGTCCAGCCAGGGGACACAAAAGTGCCAATTTGACTTGCAAGAAAAATTAATTTTTCTATCGAA
>VMDO01024634.1:0-29409 GCA_007922755.1 Pedetes capensis | reverse complement strand
TTCTGATAACTTGGATTGGGTATCAAGCAAAGTGGCTTGATTTTTCTTAATCATTTCTAACTGTGATGACAGAGCAGTTTCCAAATTAGAAACCTTTCTTTCAATTATCTCCAGTGTATTTTTAGTATTTGTCTTTATTTCTCTTAGCATGCTTATAACCATGACTCTGAACTCCGACTCAGAGATCTCTAGTAATTGCAAGTCATTTGTGTTATCTGTGAAGCCTTCAGCTCCATCCTGCCCCCTTGTGGTTTTTGTCATTTTATTTGATTTTCCCATAGCGGGGTCTGGAAAACAGAATCTACCAGTCCAACTCCAGGGGGGGTAAGGGTTAGGGAGGCGATAGATCCCATTTCTCTTCTGTGGGGTAAGAAATAGGGGGGATCTTTACACATGCTCAACACTCACAGCCAGTGTAGGTCTTTGTTGTCACAGGGAAATCTTGAAGCTCCAAGCTCATCTTAAATTTGTGTTGGTCGTCTCGGTGGTCAGGAGGAGACAGCTGTTGCTTCCTCGGTGATCAGACGGAGAGCAGGTTCTTTTCCTTGTCGAAGATTGCGACAGGAGAGGATTATTTCCTCACCGAAGGTCCAGGGGAGAGCAGCGGGAGAGGCGCGTCGTCATCTGTGGTCCGGGCAGGAACAGGCGAGAAGGTGCAGAAAGGGATGCCAGAAAGGCCATGCCAGAAAAAAAGGCCAGTTTTCTTTTTTAAATGCATTTCTGGGAGTTGAACCCAGGGCCTCACATATGCTAGGCTAGGAATCCACCAGTGAACTGCATCCTCAAATCCTTTTTATTTATTTATTTATTTAATTTTGAGACAAGGTCTTACCAAGTTGTGCAGGCTACCTCTGGCATGGAACCTGCAATCCTCCGCCTCCTCTAGGGTTGCTGGGATCACAGGCATATGCCATAGCACCCATCATCAGTAAATCTTAAATGCAAGAGACTTAGGGTGTTTATTATTACCTTAAAATAAAATTAAGCTTCATCTTTTAAAACTTATATAGAGACAGCTTTATACCCATGAATTACGTGGGTCCACTTCTAAATACTGCTAAAAATCCTGTCTTACTATCTTACATCTGAACATTTCATTTTACTAGCTTTTTTATTACTTCTAATTTTTCAATTTAGCATTTATATGTGAGTAGGGTAGTATCAAAGTTGCTTCTCAACCGCAAGTCTAATTTGACCACTGTGACCAGAATACCCAATGTATTTTCTTCAACCCCATCCAAGCGATTCAAGTCAAGAATCATTCATCGTGTATCTTTTGTGTTTTCAATCCTGGTGTCTAGGCATGATTGTAAACATACGTCTTATTCTCTCTTTCTAAAGAATTTGTAATCTTGTGGTGATTTAATATGGAAAACATTTACATTTTAATAAAAGATGTAAAAAAGTGTTTCCATAAGATTAGTGTGTATTCACTCAGGAGGGCAATAACACTGAGTGAATGAGAAGAAAATGTTTCTTGGAAGTTAAAATCTCAACTGGCTATAAAAACAGATGGATTTAGGGAAGCTATTGAGGTCTAAGGATTTCCAGACAAAAGAAATGGATATGGTAGGAGGGGAGGATTGCTGAGGGGATAATAATTATTACTGCCTGACCTAGGGCAGTTCAACTATATTGGAGAGCAAATTCTAAAGTACTTTATTTTTAAGGGCTTTAACTTTATTTATTGAGGATATTTTAAGTAATAATGGTAGCAGATGAAGCTGTTGATCTGGAAAGGTTAATCTGATGGTGTTATGCATCATTGCATGGGAGAACAGGGCAAGGGAAGCATTGCAACCCACTCTAAAGGGATAAAGGCTCAGACTTGGGCACTGAAAACAGGAGTGTAAAGAAGGGGAAATGGTAAAGGCAGCTCAATGTATTCGTACCCACTTCATTTCACAGAGGATGTGGTAAGTCCTTGGGAAAATACAAAAAGATGAAAGAGAAATATAAGAGATAATTTCATACAGAGAAAATAGCAAAACATTGATCTTATGCCACTGTGGTTTCCAGCTGGCAGTGCAAACACAAAGTGAATGAAGTGTGCCCTTCAAGAAAGGTAATTTTTTTCAAAATACAAATTCCAGTGGTTTTCAACTGGAAGCTCTTTCGCCTCCTGGGGAACCATTTATCATCCTTCAGAGATATTTTTGATTGTTGCATTGCACAGGGGGAAAGGGATGCTACTGGCACCTACTGGTTAGAGGTAATGGTTCTCCTTCAGAGCCTTCAGTAGGATTCCCTAACATCATCTGATCCAAAGTGTCAGTAATGCCAAGATTATAAACTCTAATATACCCAAATGCAGTGAAGTACACTCTCATAATGGTTTCTATGGAGAAAAAAAGTAGCATTAATTTGGCTATTTAATGTAAATAAATTCATATCATTAATGGATTTGAAACATAAACTCATAGAACTCTATGATTGCCACATTCCCTCCACATTATTTTAATTTCTAATGAAATTATTTTAATTTTCTATCTCTCCCCTACCTACATCCTTGTAAATGCTTAAAGGTAAGCTTTATCAGCTCTAAAATCTTTGTAAGTTTTGCTCAGTGATGTTTTTCATCACCAGTGCTTTGCACACAGTGGATCTTAATAAATACTTTTTGCATGAATAAATGAATGATGATCAAAATCATATAGATTTCCAGTGGTACAACTAATGTCATAAAAGTTTAGAAATTAAGAATCTTAAAAGCAGGCACCATTAGTGCCCACCTGTAATCCCAGCAACTTAGAAGATTGAGGCAGGAGGACTGAGTTTGAGCCTGCTAACTTAGCTAGACTCTGAGTTACAATAAGAAGGAGATGAAGGTGCACCTCAGGCTTTCTCAGGGCACTTGCCTAACATGTGACAGGCCCTGGGTCCAACCCCTTAGTACTTCCAAAAAGGAAGGAAGGAAGGAAAAAGGAAAGGAAGGAAGGAAGGAAGAAGTAAAGAATCAGGAATCTTACAGGACAGGGAAGTAGGTATGCCTGTAAATTAAATTAAACTTCTAAATGAAGCTGAGTTTTAGACACCAGTAATAGACTCATTGAAGAACCAGTATGATGAAATTCCTTAATTCTGATTATAAAACTCTGGGAAGAAATCAAAGGGCATATTGATTCATTAGATACTGGAAGAGAGAAAAATATAGTCAAAGATTATGGAGCTGTAAAATGGTAAACTTCCTAACAATTCACAAGTATTATAGCACTTTTTTCTAGTAGAAAAATTATAGTGGAATGTTTTATTCCGCTGATACTAAACCCAGATTAAATTCACACCACTTTTTTCTTGGTATTTTTCTCTAAACTCATATTTTCAATCATGAATGAAGATATTAAGTAAAAAGACAAAATTCTTAATCATATTTTTGGCAAAAATCTCCATTCATAAATTCAAATTTATAAGCCTTTAAGGTAAAAAAAATACTAGCTGTTGTTTATCAAAGGTAAACATAACTACAAAATATATTAATACAGCAACAAAATGATATTACAAATGCAAGAGTTGCAACAGAAAGATATTTAATATTAGCGTAGTGATAAAGAAATGTTCTAAAAATGAATGTTTTACTCTATGGAATAGTATAGGTAATAAAATATAAACAAGAAGATTGATCTTGCTGAAGTTTATTTTTAATAGTAACATTTTATTAGTTATAAAGATGCTGCCACTGACAACACCTTAATATTTTTTTCAGTGATGGGGATCAAACATCCCCATTAGGGCCTCACACATGCTAGGTTAAATGTTTTACCACTGGGTTGCACCTCCAGCCTTTTTTACTTCTTTATTTTGAGACAGAGTTTTACTAATTTTCACAGGCTGCTTTAACACTAGACCTGTGTCTAAGAGCCATGCTCTTTCTCAACTTCTTTCAAATAGTGCAGAAGATTTTCCTAAAGTCACTACTACCCAAAAATGTTTCAATCCTACTTTTAGTTTTAGAGAGAAAAAAATACTGTGTCATTCAAATCCTGACAAGAATAAAGCATTCACTCAGATGGTTTAGATGAACACATTTTAATAATGTGGCTATTTAGAGATGTGTGCTGGCAGCACACATCTAGCAAGGCATGACCATCACTGGGACTGAGGGGATAGGAAAGGATTATCTTCTGGAGGGCTGGGACCATGGAAGAGGGACTTCCAGTGTTAGTTTCGTCCTAGGATGGTGTGGCACTACTAGAAATGCTGCTCTGAAGCAAGGACGGCATATGTATTAACTATCCAAACTGATGTCTCTTTGTTCCTTCTCTACTTCTGCTGTTGCTTTTCACTGGCTAAATCTAGGCACCCCACCTAAGCCCGTGGCTGGGAAGCATGGGACTTCAAAATTTAGGGGCAGCCTTCTTGGTCTTTGAACAGAGAAGAAAAGGAGGAGGAATGGATGTGCAATAACAAAAGGACAAAAACTGTATCCTTATTTTCACTCTAGAATTATACGTAAACCAAATTAAAGAAATCAAGGATTAAGATGGAAGTTCTTCTGTCTTTATATTTAATCTATTAACAGGAGACAGCTGATAACCATGCATTTCTTACCTGTAACCACTCCCTACTGTAAGACATCTGCAAAATGAAGGCAAGTGCTTACAGGCCAGTGAGCACAAACTGGCAAAATAAAATCTCATCAGAGTACAACAGCCTCCAAATTATAATTTAGAAAAGACTATGCAAGGTGATGCAAGTTCATTGTTAAAAACACTGCCCTCAGTCCACGACACAAACATCAACAATAACTTTGAACCATCCAGTTCTCGGCATAGGCTCCCCTGACCCCAATGGAAAGCTTACTAAATATTGTTGAATTCTGTCAAATGAAATACAAGTATTATTAATGAATAAATTACTTCTTAGATGAAGGAAAACAAAATGGGAGTGGAAAGGCTAAGGAAAAATGAAGCATCTTGCTTTGTAGCAAAAAGAATTAAAATTATAGTCTAGGATTGTTGCTATTGTTGTTGTCGTCAGGTGCCATCGAATTGTTTCCGCCTCATAGTGACCCTCTTAGAGTTTTCAATGGCTGATTGTTTCAGGATTGCCTCAGGAGTGGATTGCCACATCCTTCTCTCATTTTTGTGGTGCTGGGAATCGAATCTGGGACCTCAGAGACTGCAGACCAGTGCTCTACCAACTGAGCTAAACCCCAGCCCCATGGTCTAGGATAGTGTGGGTCATATGTCTTAACAGTGGACCACAAAATCAATTTAGTGAGTTTTGACTAGCATTTTAAATGAATAAATAAGTGAAAGTCAAAGAAAAATATGAATCTTCAGTACACAGTGTGACTGGTAAGAGTACGCATGGTGAAATTTTCTTCACCTTTACATGCATGAGCAGAATGAGTCACAGCATGAAGTGCATACATTATTGTGACTCTCGGTTTAAAATTTCTGAAAACCACTGGCACAAGCCAGCTACACAATCACTTCAAAAAATTAAAAAATAAAGAAAACAGAAAAGAACGAATGAACGAATGAACCAGGGGCCCAACAAAAACAAAATCAAACCAAATCAACAACAGCAAAAAAAAAGCAAGGAGATAAGAAAGCATTAAAAAATAAGGTCCAATATAGCTGCAAAAAAAGACCATATATATCCTAAAAGTATATAAAGGGAAAGTAAATTGCTAAAAATTCACCTAAGATCAATAGTTGAGAAATTATAGTCTATGAAAGCCAATATTTTAGTTAAATTTTATATTGCAAAGGTACCTGGGAAGAAACTATTCTGGGAAGGTAAATGACTGTAAGCAATTTTATAAAATTCAAACAAATATGAATCAAATATCAGGAGTATGTACAGATAAACAATTGCACATATAGCTAAGGAAATGATGCTTGACTGTAACCTCTCATTTGTCTTAATATTTGTTCATTGTTTTATCTGTGTGATTTATAAAAATTATGGTATTACAACCAAAATACTTGCATTGAAAGGAAAATTTAATATGAAGGGTTCTAATTTTTAGCTAAAAAAACTTAGCCAATCTTTTAGTATATATAGTTTTGCCATTTGATAACTAATTCTTTAAGTTACAGGAGTGTTATCCTAGTAATTCATGACAGAAGAAATAAGTCTGGTATATCCAATTATCTGTGTATCTCTGAGCTCATTACCTAAATTCTCAGTCTTTTTCTTTCCTTTTTTCTTTTTTGTAATATAGAGGTAATTCTTGACATGAGGTGTCATTAAGGAGAAAGCCAGAAATAATGTGTTGTAAGCAGTTTATGCTTTACATATTCTAAACCCTTCCAAACCAGGGACTTTGTTAGTAGTGTTGATGGTGGTATTGAAAATAATACTGTGATGAAGGCTTCACACCTCACTTTGTAGATTTCTACGTGGAAAGACTTCAGTAACTAGAATATGCCCGGTTTCTCCATCCACCCATGAGAAGCAGTGTGACCTAGCTGATTCACAAGAAAAAAAATAACTAGACATTTTGGTTTGATCCTATCTTCCTTCTCTTTTTCAGGACAATTTTCATTGTCTTCATGCTATCATATCCAGCAGCAGTCTCCTGGGAGAGGGCTGTCATTGTCTTGTCCAATGGAATAGATGGTACTTCCAGTTAATTATGGATGAGTATTATCAAGCGCTTGCTTTAGGTTAAAGATTTAAAGCTAGTTAGTCTGTCTTAAATAAAGCTGTTGGTATTTTGACTTGGACTTGACTGCCATTCTGTTTTGAACTCAGGAAGAGAAAAAAGGAAGGTTTATTAACTTCCTCCATTGTTAAGTCACCGTGTACTTTTTATTACAGGTTGCAAGTTTTTAAAGGTGGACAGAATGATCTCCCTCTCTCAGGAGACATTGTCTCAAATAAGAATGTGGATATTAATCTGATTGAATCTGTATGGAGTATTTCAAAATTATGCAGTTCTACATATATTCTGTAACTTAAATGGCACCTGCTTCTGTTTTCATGAACATGTGTTATCACATTAAGGTATGACATACTTTAAAAAACAGTTTTGTTCAAAAATTACTGTTTCGTGTCAAATTGTAGGTTGACTACGCTTTTGTAAATGGAAGATGTTGGAAATTTTATCTAAATCCATGAACAAATTTACTATCAATTAATTTTAATTTAGATATTTATGTTTACAGGCAAGGTATTTCTGTATATTTGTATGATATTACCTATATAAAACTTGGAAAGAACAAATACAACAATTTATTTATATTCTCAGGCATAACTATTTCCCAGGTTTAAATATATCTTCCTTAAAGCAAAATTATTCACAAATTATTTACCTCCCATTCTTTCCACATGGGATTTAGCTCAGTGGGTAGAGTGCTGCGCTGCAGTCTCTGAGGTCCCGAGTTCAATTCCCAGCACCGCAAAAATGGGAGAAGGGCCTGGCAACCCACTCCCAAGGCAATCCCGAAGCACTCAGCCATTGAAAACCCTATGAGGGTCGCTATGAGTCGGATACTGACTCGATGGCACCTAACAACAACAACAACATTCTTTCCACATGTTTAAACTTGTAAAAGAAATCAGAAATATGGGCTATAATTTGTTAATAAATGGCATATTTTTCTTCAGTCAGTAGAAAGTTAATCAGCACAGCATTCAAAATCAAAAGATGTCATTCTATTACAGATGAAAATTCAGAAACCTGGTTGTTGTTATTTTATTTTTTTTCAGGAATCTTAACAGAGTGAACAGGATGGCAGGTGTTTGTATGCCTGAAAACTCCTATATGCTGGGAATATCTGTCTTTGGCAAGCTTTTTGGTGACAGCTGATATACTGTCAGAAAAGACTGGGCGAAAATGCTATTTTGTTGCATCTTAATTCTCTTCCTTTGGATACAGTACAATTCCAAGATTTGAATGGCTTGCTATTTAACAGTAAGTGCTGATGCTGAAGATTCAATACATTACTTTGGTGTAAATGATCATATAGTAATCACTGCAGATATAACCAACTTCCTTCTGAAACAGATGCTAGGAAATGAAGCTCCTGAATTAAGATAGGCAAGAGTTGAAATGCTCACTAAAAGTTAACATTCCAGATGTTCAAAGGCTTTTTTAATTCCAGACTTTTTTTTTTTCATATAATTGGAGCTACCTTCTGTTTCCTCAATCAAAGATGATGATATGATTCTAGGTCCTGTTAATATGCTTCAAATTGACTGCTATGAAATGTATATTATCTATATAATCCTTTTATCTCAATGTATTTATTTCAACTGTGCTTATTTTTAGTATATTGAACACCCTAGGGCAGGTTAGGAAGAAGGACCTGGCAATCCACTCCCTAAACAATCCTCCACTGAAAACCCTATAAATAGCAGAGAAGCACTGACAATAGTGCCAGGTATGGCACAGTGTCAGGGAATGTTTCATTCTGTTATACACAGGGTCCTTATGAGTCGGACCCAACTTGAAGGCACCTTTAAACAACAACAAGAATAGGATTATTTGTCTTTACAAGACTTAGAATGTGTAAGGCAAGATACTCCCTGAGGATTTTAAGTGATATATTCTTTAAGTTGATATTCCTCTAGGTGAGGATGAATGCCAAATCCGAGAAAAGAAAGAATGAGAGTTTCCCTGCCAATTTTTGGCATGACTGTAATTCTTTGTTTATACGTACTTATAAGCTTAAATATGCTATGTACTCAAGTTAATTCTAGTAACATTTATAGTAATGAAAATCTCACTAATGATATTTGTATGAATAGGAAATGTTTACCAGGGACAAAATTGGGGTGACAAAACTAACAATCACCACAGGCATAGATGATGACCTGTGTTTTGGATCCCCCCCCACACACACAGACACCTGAGACATGAAGTGGCTTGGAGATTGGTTGCAAATTTCATGTTATCTCTGCTCTGTTCTATGGTTCTTTTCTCTGAATTTATAAGACAGGAAACTGCATTCAAAAATTGGAAGAGTGACTAAGAAAGCAACTTTCATATCAATAAATGTGGAGGCAGGTTTATTATGCCAAGAGAATTACAGGAAAGGTGTCTTTGCTCTTTTCTAAAAAGTAGACTTGAAATTGACAAATGGCACCATGTGCACAGAGGAAGCCAATTCTCTTTGAAGAAGAGATCCTTGGAGTAACTTTAAAGCAGCTCTCAAATATATTGGGGATGGGAGAGTAACTGGATAATTAACAATAATCAATCTAGTAATCACTTTTAATTGACATGTAAAATAGTACATTTTAGTTTTTAAAAATCATGTTTTTTAATGTACTGATGTACTAATTTTAATGTACTAATTTTAATGTACTAATGTACTAATGTACATTTTAATATATTAATGTACTAATATCTTAATTGTACTAATACATTTAGTCTAGTAATGTTGCTACCTCCTTTATCAGAAGTTTTTCTTCAGAAGATATTTGAAAATTTGCCTCCTGATATATGGTGAGGAACATAGAACATTTGTACAATGCCCCATCAGGCTAATATGTCATCACTGTTCACTCTTCCAGTTCCTTAAAATGGGTTGGCCTGACAGTAAAAGTATTTGAAGACACTTAAAGCTGGGATTAGAAAAATCAGCATACAAGGTAAATTATATAATAAAATAATAAAAATAATAAAATAATAAAAAATAACATAATAAAATAAAAAGGTAAACACTTTTATAGGTTTCACCAACCTTGGATTAGTGGCCATAAATTGACCTTGACAGAGCTATTTACAGCCACATTTAAGATGCATTATTTAACCTGAAGTGAATAAAAGGTGTTGGTTACATCTAGATCTCCATATGCAATCCTTCATTCTTTTGTTGAGGAATTTTTTTCTCATACTATTAAAGAAGTTCAAAACACACATCAGGTTCTGCAATTATACTCATTGCAGTTTCAATAGCTCATTAAAGTGATATAAAACATTGTCTATATAATCAAAGAAAATATTCCTTAGACCAAAACTAAACAGTTTACCAGAATTCTGTAATTATGCCCCATACATTGCATTGGAGAAAAGCGATATAACTATCATCAATGCTATTATATATTTTTGATGATTATGACTAAGGCAAAATTCACAAGACTCCATACCCATTTTTTTATTTTCACTGTTATTTACAACTAAGCACATGAACATATAATAGAACACTATTCTGTTTTTCCATTCTTTTATTTTTGGTTTTCCTGTGGCTCTAGACGTTAAACCCAGGGCCTCCTGCATGCTAGGCAAACATTCCAACACTGAGTTCCACCCTCAGCCCATCTTTTGAGTTATGATTTAAAACTAATAGTTTTAAAGGGTGGGTTAGGAAAGCTTATCAGTTAAAAATGCCATTTGAAAAGGTAAACTTGGCGACTTGTTATTTCACAGGTCAGAAGCATCACAATAAAGGTCATCGGAGTGGGATAGTGCCTTTGGTGTCAATACAACACTGATTCACACTAAGTACTGGAATCAGGAAGAGAGGATATTCTAACTAATAATATTTCTATAATCTTGACATAATAAGTTCTTTCCTTTTATTTTCCTTGTTTGGACTTTTAGGACAATTCACTGAGTATTATGAACATAAATTCAAGCACCATATCAACATTTTTATTACTTATGGATTATCCCATGACATAAATCTATCTCTCTTATTCTGTATATCTTTAAGCTAAACACAGTTTTCCACCATGATATCAATAAATATTTGAAACAGATCTATGGCGCTTTAATAACAATTATTGTTAGGGGCTGTTGAATCAGATCTGATTCAAAGCAACCCTATGTATAAGAGAACAAAACACTACCCCAAACTGTGCCATGCACAGAATCGATCTTTTTATGTTTGAGTCTATTATCGCAGACACTATGTTTCTTCTCATTTCGAGTTGTGCCACATCAAGTAAAGGAGGTCCCAGGGCTTTACTCCATTTCCATCCTTAAAAGTCAACTCTACTTTGAGGAGGTAACTCTTCTCCAGTTGTTTCTTGAATGCCTTCTAGCCTGGGGGTTGCTTATTTTCCAGCTCTATGTTTGCCAGGGCTTCTGTGCTATTCATAGGGTTTTCAATGGCTAATTGTTTTGGGAGTGGGATTCCAGGGCCTTCTTTTTTGTCTGTCTTACTCTGGAAGCTCAGCTGAAACCTGTCCACCACATGTGGCCCTGCTAGTATCTGAAATACCTGTGGCATTGCTTTCAGCATCACAGGAACATGCAAGGCCCCACAGCATGATGAGCTAACAGACACATGGAGGAAATAGCAATTACCACAGCCTAAATGTTGAATGCCCAAGGTCGTATGTGGTGTCTGATCCTGTCAGATCTCAGAAGCTAAGCAGGGTCAGCCTGGTACTTGGCTTAGTACTTGGATAGGTGCTGTAGGCTTGAGAGAAGGGCCTGGCAACCCACTCCCGAAAAACAATCAGCCATTGAAAACCCTATCAATAGCAAAGAAGCATTAACAATACTGCTCCCCCTGATGTCTATAGAATTGCTGTGAGTATGACACCAACTTGATGGCTCTTAACAACAGTAATATGCTGAGTGTCCTATTATTGTTCCCAAAGAATTGCCATGACTTGTAATTACAATTAACAAAACTAAGGAAAATAAATACCTCAAACAGTGTTCTCTCCCTACTAATCATTTTGCCATATTTCACCTCATAAAACCTGTTTGGATGTTCTGCTGTCTTCTCTACTCACACATTATCCAGAGGAGCTATGCTGCACCAATGTGGTTTTCATGTCTAATCTGAAACATTTTCTTTAAAACATATTTCATATTGTTAATTTGTAAAGAATGTGAGTATATTAATGACACTGACTCAAATAACACAGTTAAAAACTGTTTATATCTGGTTCAGTTTCAAAAATTGTCCCCAAATGTTATATATTGCATTAATAATTAAATGTTATATTTATTTAGAGGCTGGGGTCTAGCTCAGTTGGTAAAGCACTGCTCTATACTTCCAGAGGACACAGATTCAATCCCCAGCACCACAAAAATGGGAGAAGGATGGAGCAGTCCACTCCCAAGGCAATCCTGCAACAATCAGCCAATGAAAACCTTATGAGGGTTGCTATGAGTAGGACTCAACTCCACAGCACCTGACAATAACAACAACATATTTATCTAGGATTTTCTTTCCTTCTTTCTTTCCTTTTTTTTTTTTTTTTTTGTTTTCTGTTTTTTGACACAGGGTCTCATTATGTAGCTCAGGCTGTACTGGCTTCCTGTCCTAGTCTCCAAAGTTCTGGGATTATAGGGATATGCCACCACACCTGGCTTTATCTGGGATTTTCAAAGCATTTTTATATATACCAAGTAACTGGATATTCACAATGAGCCAATGAAAAGGAGAGGATCTATTATTATTTGTTTTAAATATGAAGATATCATAGTTAAGTTATGCCAAATCAGTCACTATGGCTATACATAGTCTCACCCCAAAAACTTCAGTGTGAGTTTTTAAACAATGAGGGTTTTAAGAAATTACAGTAATTGATACATATGAGGAAAATAAAGATTATAATGAGAAGTATTTTTGCAATTGTCCCTGTCCCTGCTCCATACATGTACCAAAATATATGCCAACTTTAAAGCATCAAAGATGGAAAAAGGTAAGTTGATATTTAGGAACATCATAACAATTCTTAAAACTTGCTGAGAAAATCTCTCATTTTGCCATCTTAGCTTCAATAGAAATGCAGAATTTCACTTAATCTTGCTAGTTTTTGACAGAGCTGTTCTCCTGTCTGATGACAACGATGCTCTTCAGTCACCACCTAATGTAAACAGGCTACTAGAATAATTAAGTACACTCTCAGCAAAAAAATTATACAAATGAAGTCCTCACTCTGTGCTCATGAAACTTATTCTTCTCTAGGAAAACAAAAAGCATGTGATCCACCTGTGATCTAGAAATCAAAACAATTTGCTGATACCGTTGGAAGAGACAGGGTGCCATGACCTTTCTGCCTACTCAGAAGAAAGAAGTATGGCTCGAGAGAGAACAAATTTAGAGGCTGACTCAGAAAAAGCTGAGGAAGTACATAGCGTCAAGCAAATAAAACCCAAGCAAGATATCATGGTTAACATTGAAGCTAACAGAAAAGAAAGAAAACTGTGATCAACTCAAAGAAGACCTATGGCAAGTCTCTAGACTGAAAAAAAGAGGGGGGGGGGACTGGGAAAGGAAACAGACTGATAAAAATATAAGTGAATAAATAAGACATTAGGGTAAAGTTGCCACAATATCAAGGACTGTCAAATAGGAACAGAGAAATATTCTGGCAGAGGGAGGCTCTGCAGGCATCTCAGAGCACCACCAGGCAGAACACTGAAGCATGCTTCAGCGGAATGTCATTGTTTCCAGAAGCACCTGCCATGTTCTGGCACTGTCTTGAGTGCTTACTTTTTATTACAGTCGGAAAACTCAGCCCATAGGGAGGGTGTGGCTGTGTGTATGGTTTGCATGTCTCTGTGTGATTATGCTTACATATATGTGTGATATATAGGTAGAAGCATAATAATGTTAGCAGTAACAGTAGAGGTTAATGAGTACCTTTAAGTATCAAATACTAACTAAATGTTCAGAAGGATCTCATTAGTTCAGCACTGTAATTATCTTCTTATCTAATTGTAGATAATGAAACTGAGGCAGAGAAGAGTTAAATTTGCCCCAGTCATAGATAGTAAGCAAAGGAACAGGCAGTCTGGCTGTATATTTCATGCTCTTAACATACTTTTATTGTATTATCAAAGCATAGAATACTAGTATATATATATAGAATACCAGTATATCATCAATATATTCTCAATATGTTTTCCAGTATATGTAATTCTGATTCTCATGAGCAAATGTTACTGACCTTCACTGTGTACTATCAACTAGTACATTTATATGAAACCATGAGATTTAAACTGATAAATCTCATATGATTCACAGATTAAACGAATCAAAATAGTGTGTCTCTCTTTTTCTCTCCTTGATTTTATGAGTCACAGTTGTGGAGATGTTATTTATTCACTTCCAACACCTTCAACCAGTATACCCTCTGTTACGTCTTCAGGTTGCTAACCACTATAGCCAATGTCATGCCTGCAGCTGTACTACTGTGCTATCGAACTCTGTCAGAACTCAGAAGCTAAATAGGGTCAGGCCTGGTTAGTACTTGGATGGGAGACCCCCTGGGAAAACCAGGTGCTGTAGGCTTAGGAGAAGGACCCAACAGCCCACTCCCAATAAACAATCAGCCATTGAAAACCCTATGAATAGCAAAGTACTGAAAATATTATTTCCTCTGTTGTACATAAGGTCGCTATGAGTCAGATACGGACCGGATGGCACCTAACAACAACATGGCCAATGTCAGAGCCACAGTGAGCACTCAGGGAACAGTTGTCAGAATTCAACCAAACACTTTCCACCCACTCCATGCATACACAGAGAAAAGTTGTCAGGGGCTTAAAAGGTTCACACTAACAAAGAAACAAACAAAACCAGATAAATTTACTATTATTCACACATCACTATATTCTTGGTCACTAAACAAAGGTAAGCTCCACTAATTTCCTCTTTTTTTTTCCATGCTAGCTGTGTGTCAAAAGTTCTCATACCTTATGTGTCTCAGTTTTAACCACAGTTAAAAAGTCAAAACAATAATATCTCATGTGGCTACTTTTTTAGGTCTGATTTAAATCACTTAAAATAGCATATTCACATGACAAGCAACCAATAGCCATTAATTTCATCACATTGGTTATTATTACAATCTTTATTGTCTACTCTTATTTATATGTTCTCATTGTCATACTTTGCAATACGACCTCTAGTTTCTCTATCCGCTCATAGACAAGTTCACTCTGTTCTCTATACTCAAATTCCCTGCCCTAGCAAAAATCACAATGGAAAAAATTCCCCTATATTCTCAATCTCTTTGTGAACACAATTTCTATTTTCTAACTTGAAGCCTGGCTTCTCTGAAATCTAGTTAGTATATTTTATTTCTTTACATCTTGCATCTGTCTGGGTCAAGAAGAGGGGTAGGTTTCCTACCCTTGATAATGTTGCTTCCAAAGCATTACTTTTCTGGGTTTCAGGGGGTGGAGTAAAAATACCTACACCCTTGAAAAGAAGACACTTTGGCTCCACTTCTTTATGCTGTTGTCTGCAAGCTGCCTAGATATAGGCATTTGTGACTTTAAAATTTGGTTTATCCTAATAAACCATTCACTACTAAAATTATTTTTCTAGCTGTCACTTGTTTTTCATTCTCTTCTACTGCAATGACCCATTCTAATAATCATACTCTTGACTTTGTATTGATGATAATTACTTTATTTATGAATACATCATTTAAACACCATGATTGTATACCACTTTGTTCTAATCTTATCTTAAATATTTTCCCTCTACAGCACTTATTATTTTTAATACAGTCTTCTGTCTAATGTCTCCTGTTTATTGTACCCCTTCTTTTCTCTCTTTAATGCCTGCAGTATTGATCTGTATTTGAACTATGCCCTTGACAACACCTTTAATCATCTTGTCACTGTGTCCCTACATTAAACCAATCAGACATAAATCCAACTCTGGATTCATCCAAATCTCTGCCTTTTAGCATAGCTGCTTACGTTGCTGTGGACACTAGAAGGACAGAGGATTACACTGTAACATCAATGGTGCTACCAGAATCTTAACTGATGCCTCTCCAAAAACTTCTGGTCCTTTGCGTGTTTGGGGGTTTGCCTAGTCTCTCCAATTGTCCTCACTATTGTTGTATTTCTTCAGATTTTCCACTTCACACTTATCAGATAACACTGCCTTCTATTTCACAGTGAGTTATTGGATAAAACCATTAAGAATGCAAAGTATTGACAGGTAAAAAAATATAAAGGCATACTCCTAACTACCACATCTTAGCTGTCACCTGTGTTTATAAGCTGCCTATAGAAAAGAATACTTAAAGCTATGTTTAAAACTATCAATAGTTCTTTAAAGATTTAATCTTGGATGTCATGAAATTTCAGTTAAGGCAAATGGGAAACAATGACTTGTGAAACTTCTTGAATTTAAATTTTATGGATACATTAGAGTCAAGTAAATCAAGGCTGGTAGCTCTTAATAAAGTCACAGAATAAATTAAATAGAAAAACACACATTTCAGCCAGATTTCTCTTGGCATTAACAGGCACTAAAACGATCCACCACACACTGCCAGGCTGCAGAGTTTTGTAGACCAATTCTGAAATGTAGTATGTAGTTTGTGGCAACCATCTGCTGAAATCTCTTTACTTCCTGTCATCTGGATCACATGAAATTAAAATATCGATAGAAACAATTTCTGCAGGGAAATTGGAAAAGTTAATAGAAAAGTCAATTAAGGGTTTCATGAAATTATACAGTCTAATTTCTTGACACTTCTACTGTTCTTAATTATATAATAGGACGCAGAATAAAATATAAAATGCAATAGAAAGCAGACTCTGCTAAACATAAGCAAAAATATGAAGACAGTTAAGGGTTAGCTGAAATGTAATACAATATTAGATTCACCACAAAAGTCAAGTCTGAATTCAATGGCAGCCATTATTAGTAGAAAAATTCTAACAAAAAGACAAATTTAGCTTTATAAGAAAACACTAAATATGTTTAAATGCCATGATCAGAACTTCTGGGCCTTCTACCTCTGCTCTCCATAGCTAGGTATATGTTTTTCCTTTTGAAATAACTTAAAACTTGGTTATGCTTTCTTTCTCTTTTCAAATAATTGCATAAAGATCTCTTGTCTCAAAAAAAAAAAATACAATGTCTCTATCTAGATTGCCCATGAAATGTATAGCTCAGACTTTGTCCTCAATTTCTTTACTCCTTGTGAAATATTTTTCAGAACTTTTCAGGCAGCTTGGCCCGGCTTCATGGATCTTTGTGATTATCCCAAGGCTCAGAAGGCACCCTCTTTAAAACTCTCTATTAATGTATTTTCTGTCTGAACTAACTTCTTGTACTCTGCAATATACTTCCCTACCTGGATTTATAGTACCTATTCTCTTTTCTTTACTGTAGTAATCTCCCTTGGCCATAGGTGGCCCTTTGATCTATAAGCCATAGGTATTGTTCAATTTCTCTTCCATACTCTCTCCAGTCCTGTCTCTTTTTATTGCTATTGAGACAGAAGCAAGAACTACCAGATTCCAAAAAAAGACTGATAATGGCTTCACCTCAACACTGTTACAATAGCCCATTAGCAGACACTAGCTAAATTCTATATCAGGGTAAGACAAAAAGTTTGTAACTTAGAATTATATTTTAAGTTCATTTGCAAGACTAATTTTAGTGGTTCTCTATATTAAGTCATGAAATTTCCATAATGAGAAAATATTTTTATTTCTTTTTTAAATCACACAGAGGAAATCTAATCTAAGTCAATATTTTCATATATTTACAATAATCCACACTAAGTTTTAGGTAAATGATGCATAATTGAACACTGTTGTTTTTGTTGTTAGGTGCCGTCGAGTCGGTATCCGACTCATAGCAACCCTCATAGGGTTTTCAATGGCAGACTATTTCGGGATTGCCTTGGGAGTGGATTGCCAGGTCCTTCTCCCATTTTTGCAGTGCTGGGAATTGAACTTGGGACCTCAGAGACTGCAGCGCAGCACTCTACCAACCAAGCTAAATCCCAGCCCCAATTGAACACTAATAGTTTAATAATAACTGACTCAATTATTTTGCTAATTGCTACCTAATTAAGAAAATACTAATTTTCAGAAGAAGACTATATGAATGCATGCATTGGACAGGTAATATTAGACTGAATTCCTAGAGATAATCTTTATAATTCTGAAAAGTGTTTATTATAAAACACATTCAGAGTCAAAATAACATGCACACACTTCTACTTGATATAGAGATTTTGTTTCGTTGCTGATTTTGTTTTTGCTTTTGTTTTGTTTTACTTTTTGAGAGAAGGTCTCACTATGTAGCCCAGGCTGGCCTCAAACTCATGATCCTCCAGACTCATTCTTCCCAGTGCTGGGATTATAGGCATGCATAGCTATGCCCATCTTGGATATGTGTTTTTGAAAGGAAAGTAATTTAAATACATATTTGGGGAAAAGTAAAACAACATAAACTAAAACAAATTAAGGTCTTGGCAAGACTAATGACTCCCAGCAAAAAAGTCAACAGAAATATCATGATAAATTATACGTCATGAAAGAATATTATACCAAAAAAGAAAAGTAGAACCTTTGAAAATTGGTTTGGTTCATTTTCACAAAAATGTTAAAGCTTAAAAGTTTAAACATGATATTAAAAAGATTGGAAACATCAAGCCCTTTCCACTTGTTTTTGGAACAATTATAAATACAAAATATTTAAATGCTTTTCTAACTTACATTTGTGAAGAACATGTGGGAAACTGCAATCAATTAGAATGGTGAGCTTTTACATTAAACTAACAAATAGTTATTAGTCACAATTATGCATGGTGTACTATTATCCACAATACTGGGGTCAAGAAAAATAGGATAATTCAGAGGCAAAAGAGACACTGAACTTTACATCAATAAAAATGTGACTAGCTTACACTGATTATAAAGTAGGCACAAAAGAATATATTTGTAGTGTTTCAACAAGAAGTAAAATGTCTCCATAAAAAAACTCAAAATTCATTTACAGATAAGTTATTCTGAGCATCTTAATAAATTTTCAGGATGAATATGATCGATTTTCATCCTTCAACCTAAATTTATTGCTGATAGAAATTTTGTATATAGGGGATGGAATTTTGAGTCAAAAGTCTTAATAAAGAACAGAAGAAATACATCGAGAGATACATTTTGTCAGAGTAAGATGAAATAGGCACACATGTTTCTTCCCCTGACTGCATGGAGCAGTTATTTGAAGATGCTCAAAAGTAAATATCTTCATGTGGATTTGGGGAGAAGACCCCAATTTGGAGTGCCACTGAACTGGTCTATTTACCACATTGCTCCCTTCATTTATTTCCTGCTCTGGATGCAATTCCATTCATGATGTGAAGGCAGGCATTGTCATGGATAAAGAGAAACCTGAGACTTTCCTATGAGGTCCCAAGAAGGTGAACACTATATTATGCTGCAACATTAGCCCTACAGTAACCTGTCTTTAGTAATTCATCCGACCAATAAACATCTGTTCATTGGTTCATCCGAAAACTATTTACTGAATGCTCATTATAGCCATGGATTTTTCTTATTACTAGTGATAGTCAATGAATAAAGCAGATACAGATCACTGGATCATAACTTCTACCAGGTAAGACAGACAATAAACATTAGAGCTAATAATTAAGCATATCTTAAGGTGCTCTAGAAGATGAAAAGTACTTTATAGAAAGACAAAAAGGAACGAGGAGTGCTATTAAGAGCAGCGAGGTATTTTAAGTAGGGTTTTGGAAAAGGACTTCTCGGAAAAAATGATATCTGAAAACAGATCGGAAAAGGTGAGGAAGCCCATACTGCTGAATCAAGCAGGATGGAGGAGGCTATTCATACGGAGGAAGGGCCTATTCCAAGCGCCAAAGTGGGATTGAGCCTGTTTTTCTCAAGGTAAAGTTAGAAGTTGAGAGAGATTGGACCCTGGGGCACTAATGGAAGAGTCCCAAGATAATCCTAGCATGGGAAAATCATGTAGGGCATTACAAATTCTTTAGTTTTTACTCAGCAGAAAGTAGAAAGCCACTTCAGGGCTTTGAGCACAGGATTGGTATGATCTGGATTATAGTTTAAAGAGATCATTCTGGCATCTTTGTTGAAAATAGACTATGTGGAGAACAGGCAATAGCATATTTTATAGGGCTTCTAAAACACTGCTCTAAGTAAGACAATGTGATCATACGTGTGTGTGTGTGTGTGTGTGTGTGTGTGTGTGTGTGTGTGTGTGTGTATTTCTTTATAGAGATCCTAAGGGGGCCTGCATTTGATGAGCAATGCTCTAGGAAATGTAATTCATGAATTAGTTCATGTTGTAAAGGCAACTATAGTATACGTTACAGGAAATCTTCAATAAAAACTACGTTTTACAACTAAATTTTGATCACAATTTTAGAGCTGAGCATCTGAGTTTACAGTCTCTGGCAGGATCTGAAGGACAGGTCTATTGTGCTGCCAATCAAAAGTGTAAACATATGCTTTAAAAGTTTACAGTTATGGCAAAAATGTTGGTCTTGATACTGATTGACACAGTGTTCATTCTAGTTACCACTGACTTACCGAAGTGATAGTGATGGAAGATCATGGTAAAAATAAGTTAAGGATCTTCCTAGGATGCCGATCTTGATAGAAAGAAAGACACCCTGTCTTCTTGATCTGCTTCTGAAGGTGTTATTTATTTATTTATATTTTTTGGTATTCTCTTTGTTTTGTTTGATGAAAGGGACTAACATTTTGCAAAGGCATTTATCTAAGTTTGCATGTGAAATTTACCTGATACATAATTTCTGTATTGTGGGAAATCCTTTAAATTTCATTAGAGCTGGAGTGTAGCTCAGTAGGAGTGTGTGCTTAGCATGTGTAAGGCCTTGGATTTGATCTCCAATACCATGTAAAAATACTCAGCTTTCCAACAGTATGTTGTTGTTGTTGTTGTTAGGTACCGTCCAGTTGGTATCTGACTCATAGCGACCCTCTGTACAACAGGGGAAACACTATTGTCAGTGCTTCTCTTCTGTTCATAGGGTTTTCAATGGCAGATTGATTTTTGGGAGGGGGTTGCCAGGTCCTTCTCCCAAGCCTACAGCTTCTAGTGTTCCCAGGCAGTCTCCCATCCAGGTACTAACCAGGACCGACCCTGCTTAGCTTCCGAGATCTGATGGGATCAGATGCCACAGGGCTACAGTTACAGGCTTTCCAACAGTATACATGTTTAAAATTTTGGGGACGTTTTCTGTAGAAAGAGGATGCTCATAACCCATCTATTGCAATAAATAAACTTAGAAGATATCTGTCAAAATGATTAATTTCATTACTGATTTTCACCTTTCTGAAAAAAAAAATTAGATAGTAACGACAGTTATCTAGGCCAGGCAACTTTTAGTTTGTGGCAATAAAATATCATGCCAATTTTACACAAATCATATGTTCAAGGTTAAATGCACCCCACCAGCTCTTACAATGGAATATTGGCTCTGGAAGCCAGAATTTACATTTAAAATGTAATATCAAATGTATGAATAAGGCTGGGTATGATGTGGCTTATGCCTGTAATTTTAGTGACTCAGGAAGCAGAGGCAGACAACGGATCACACGTTTGAGGCCAGAGGCAGCCCGTGTAAACTAGAGAGATTCTGCCTCAAGATAAAAAAAATAAAAATGGGCTCAACCAGTGGTGGAGCACTTGCAAAGTATGTGCAAGACCTGGATTCAAGCCCTAAGCATCCCTCCCCTCACAAAAAGTATGAATAAGTCTTCTGGGGTAAGTATAAGTATGACCCCACCAAAAAAAGACTCTCACTGCTAAGCATGTTGGCTTATCATTCTATTCTTATTTTTTACAAAGGAAACAGCAGACATGTTAATTATCAAGTGTCACTGGAATTGGTTACTATTTACTAGTGAAATGAAGCATGATAATAGACATGATTGCATGGAACATTAATGCATTATAAATACATGCAAAGCAGATAACATTCCACATCATGTTTTTGGTTTCCTAAGGCAATGCTCCGAGAATGAAGTGAAGTCATGGTTTAAGGTAATTATAAATTATGATATTTAGTGGTGTAGAATATGCAATGAACATATGAACAATGACAGATTAGTAATCTAAGAGAACATCTGGGAATACAGAAACTTCAGGATGAGGTAAACACCATTGTTCTTAAAAACTCACCTTCCAAGGCAGGGCACAAAGGCTCAAACCTGTAATCCCAGCAATTTGGGAAACAGAGGCTGGGGGATCATGAATTTGAAGCCAGAGGCAGCCTGTATAACTTAGTAAGACCTGTCTCAAAGAATTAAAAAGGGGCTTCAGGTTCAGCTCAGTGGTAGAACACTTGCAAAGTGGAAGCCCTGGGCTCAGCCTCAAGATATCTCAAAAACAAAAACAAGGAGGAGAGTCAAGATGGCGGACAGATAACACACGCCTTCTGTTCCAGAGCAATGGGAAGCCTCAATTAGAGGTTTAAAACTCAAATTGAATAAATAAAAACAGTGATAATTTAGTTTGAGAGATAGAGAATACAACTAGGCGTACACTGAAATCAAGGATTTGGCTTCAGAAGAGCTACACAGTGGCCAGCAGCGGGACCGCTGCCATTTCGCCATCACACAGATGGCGGATAGAATCCCAGAGACTTGGAGGGGACTTCACGCACACGCACCCACGGGGCCCGGACGCAACACAGAGTGCAACCTTGGCAGCACACTCTCACCATGACTTTGGGACACAGACTGCAGATTCTAGGTGAGTCAGCTTGAGGGGGCACACGGACACCATCCATAGCTGCCGCAGAGTGAACAGGGAAGCCGGTGCCAGCAATCTGCGTCTAGAGCTGAGACTCGGCTTCCTCCCTCCTGTTGTGGCGGGTCAGGTCTACGGTCACGAACTCCACAGAAATATGGGCACACATATACCCGGATCCCAGACACACCAGAGGTGAGCCCAAATCACCCCACTGTACTGTGGAGAAATCTGGGGTTTGTGCAGGTGACTGAGCCACACATGGACAGAGAGCTCCTTTTTGGCAGAGCCTAGAGGCACAATTAGCCACAAACAGAGCAGTTTTGAGGGCGATCACAGCACACAACAAAATCTGTTTCAGATTCCCTCTGGGTTGGCAGGAGAGCATCCCGCCCACAAGAGGATATGGTCCTCACAAGTGGGCAGAAAACCCTACAATAAAAACTCCATGATAGCAGCCATATTCCCCCCATGCTGTAGTTTTGGGGAGGAAATCTCTGATTTGGGGAATTGGTGCCCAATCTATGTGGGACAGGGAGAACTCCAGGGAAGACCCCACAGGTTCCACTGCCTCTCAAACAATACAATAGTCACAGAATATTTCGTGGAACAGTCTCTTTTGACACTTGGGGCCCCAATTAAATCCAGGTTATTATGAAGAGTTTGGCTATATCGACCCAATAAGACCAATGGTTATTGCGGATTGTGTGGAAATACTGCCACCCTGAGCTCTGTTGGGAGCATTGCACCCTCCATTATCGACTCCACTTGGTCGAACTGGGTGTAATCAGTTCAGACACCACCTCCAAGAATATGTTTCTTCTTCTTTTTTTTTTTTTTTTTTTGCAGTAATGGGGTTGAACCCAGAGCCTCACGCCTGCATGCTCTGCAAGTGCTGGACCACTGAGCTGCACCCTCAGCCCATTTTTTTAGTTTATTTGAGACAGGGTCTCACTAAGTTACGCAAACTGCCTCTGGTCTCGAAATTGCGATCCTCCTGCCTCTGTCTCCCAAGCTGCTGGGATTACAGGCATGTGCCACCGTGCCCTGCTAATATGTTTCTTCTTTTAACAGGGGATAACCTAGGTTCTTGAGCCTGCTTCCTTTGTGGAAGCTGGACCGACACGCTGTGCCCCCAGCCCATATAATTTTTGTTTTTGAGACAGGATCTTGCTAGGCTACACAGATCTTGGGCTTGCAACCCTCCTGCCCCCATCCCACAAGCCACAGGGATTCAGGCGTCCATCACTGCACCTGACGACAAGAGTTGTTATATGTATGTGGGAGCGTCTATGGGTGAGGTCTGGAATTTTATTTTATTTTATATTTTATTCTATTTCTTTTCTTTTTATTTTACTTTTTTTAATTTTAATTTTATTTTTATTTTATTATTATTATAATTTTTTTTCTTTTTCCTTTCTTTTTTTTTTTTTCTTTTTCTATGGGGGTTTGAACTCAGGGTTCCGTACCTGCTTATTTGGTAGGTGCTGGACCACCGTGCTGCACCCCGGGACCCCTTGTCGTTTCTTTTTCTTTTTCTTTTTCTTTTTTTGCTTTTTGAGACAGGGTCTAATTGGGTTGCACAGAAATCGGGCTTGTGTCCCTCCTGCCTCCGACCCCCAAGCCACGGGGATTGCAGGTGTGCACCACCGCACCTGACTACAAGTGTTTTTATTAGTGTTTGGGAGAGTGTATGTGTGAGATTTGTCTCTTTTTTTCTTTATTTTCTTTCTTTCTTTCTTTTCATTTTTCTCTTCTTCTTCCCGATTTTTCTTCCTTTCTTCTTTTACTCCCTTCCCTTTTTCTATCCTCCTTCTCTATTTCTTAAGCTATATATGTGTCATTGTTTTAATCATTTATCCCTTAAATCTTAACCTTAATATTAATTTTGACAGTAATTTCTATTAGCGTCTGTCCTCTACCTCCTCCTTCCCCCTCTTCTATCACCAAATCCCCCCCTTTCTCACCCCACAGAAGAGAAACAGAATCTACCACCTCCCTAAACCTTACCCCCCTTGGAGTTGGGCTGGTAGATTCTGTTTCCCAACCACAGTATGGGCAAATCAAGTAAAGCTACAAAAACCACAAGGGGGCAGGATGGAGCTGAAGGCTCCACAGATCATAACCCCCCAACGGATCACTCCAAAGACTCACAATTCTTAGAGATCTCTGAGTCGGAGTTCAGAGTCATGGTTATAAGCATGCTAAGAGAAATAAAGACAAATACTAAAAATAAACGGGAGATAATTGAAAGAAAGGTTTCTAATTTGGAAGTTGCTCTGTCATCCCAGTTAGAAATGATTAAGAAAAATCAAGCCACTTTGCTTGATACTCAATCCAAATTATCAGAATTGAACATGGCTAAAGAATCCTTCTCTTCAAGACTGGATGTATCAGAACAAAGTATCTCTGAGGCAGAAGATGACATAAACTAGCTGAAGCACAAGCAATTAGAAATGGATCAATGATAAAAGTTTTAAAAAAAGATTTCCAAGAGAACTCAGATAGAGTGAAAAAAGGAAATATAAGAATTATGGGTATTCCTGAATGAGAAGAAAGAATCACTGTAGGCCTTCACAACCTAGTAAATGATACCCTCAAGGAAAATTTCCCAAAGATAGCACAGAAAATGGATATATACACCACTGAGACTTTCAGGACTCCCATGAAGGCTGACTTAAATAGATCATCCTCGAGACATGTCGTGGCACGCTTCCTATCATTAGAGACCAGAGACACTATCCTGCAACCTGCAAGACAGAAGCCCCTTATTACTTATAAAAAACAGCTAATAAAAATTACTGCAGAATTTTCCATATCAACATTGAAAGCTAGAAAGGAATGGACACAGGTGATTCAAATATTAAGAAAAAACAATCTCCAGCCTAGACTAATATATCCAGCAAAATTACCATTGATAATAGATGAGGAATATAAGACATTTAATGACATTGAAGCTTTTAAACGATATGCAGCAACCAAACCAGCACTGGAGAGGATAATAAATCAATTAGCATATCCAGGAGAGTTAAGCCAACCCTACAAAGGAAATCAAAGAACCGGTTAACTGAGATGAGTCCAACACAAGAAAGGTCCAAAGCAAACATGAATCATAAGTCAGTAACAGGTAATGATTGGATAAATGACAATAAATGCTCCTCAATAATCTCTATTAATGTAAATGGTCTTAACTCACCAATTAAGAGACAGAGATTGGCTAATTGGATGAAAAAACACAAACCATCAATGTGTGGTATTCAAGAAACTCATCTAACTCACAAAGACTGGAATAAACTGAGAGTTAAGGGCTGGAAAAGTGTACACCTAACAGGGGGAGAACAAAAGAAAGCAGGTATGGCAATTTTAATTACAGATAGATTAAATTTCACTCCAAAACTAATTAGAAGAGATAAGGATGGTCACTACATTTTAATACAAGGAACAATCAATCAAGAAATAATAACGCTCCTTAATATCTATGCCCCAAACATAGGAGCTCCTAGCTTTATAAGACAAACCTTATGGAATATAAAGAACTTTATTGGTCTAAAATCAGTAATAATGGGGGACTTCAATACCCCACTTGTGTCAAGAGACAGGTCATCAAAACAAAAAAGCAACAGAGAACCATCAAATCTAATCTCCACCCTAAACCAGCTGGATCTTACAGATATATACAGAATAATTCATCCACATGATGAAGAATACACATTCTTCTCAGCTCAACATGGTACGTTTTCTAAAATAGATCATATGCTAGTCCATAAGAACTCCCTCAACAAATACAAGAAAATAGAAATAATTTCATATTCCTTATCGGATCATAATGCGATAAAATTGGAGCTCAAGAGCAGGAATAATTCCAGAAAATTTACAAACTCATGGAGACTGAATAATTCACTACTGAATGACCCATGGATTGTTGATGAAATCAAATTGGAATTTAAAAAATTCCTACAATCAAATTATGATGAAAACACATCATACCAAAACATATGGGATACAGCAAAGGCAGTTTTAAGAGGGAAGTTCATAGCATTAAGTGCCTTCATCAATAAAATAAAGATAAGACAAATAAATGACCTACTGACACAGCTTAAGACACTAGAAATCCAAAAACAACAACAACAAAAAAAACCCTAAATGGAACATACGAGGGAAAGTATAAAAATAAAGGAAGAAATATCTCAATTAGAATCTAAAGAGATAATTCAAAAAATTAATAAGACCAAGAGCTGGTTCTTTGAAAAGTTTAATAAAATAGACACCCCTCTGGGTAACCTCATCAAAAAGAAAAAGGAAAAATCTAACATAGTACAGATTATGAAAGACAACAAATCCATAACCACCAAATCCAATGAAATACAGAAAATTGTCAGGGATTAGGATGAGAGACTGTATTCCCAAAAATATGAAAATTTAGAAGAAATGGACAAATTTATTAACACATATGACCTACCAAAACTATCCCCAGAAGACATACCTGACCTAAACAATCCCATTACCTATACAGAAATAGAAAAGTTAATTAAAGGTCTCCCAACAAAGAAGAGCCCAGGGCCTGATGGATTCATGGCAGAATTCTACCAAACTTTTAAAGAAGATATAATACCTGTCTTCCTCAAATTATTCCAAAGAATAGAAAAGGAGGGACCACTCCCAAATACATTCTATGAAGCTACCATCACCCTGATACCAAAATGAGGAAAAGATTCATCTAAGATAGAGAATTACAGACCCATCTCCCTTATGAATCTAGATGCAAAAATATTCAATAAAATTCTGGCAAACAGAATACAGCAGCATATGAAAAAGATTATTCACCATGACCAAGTGGGATTTATACCACAGATGCAAGGCTGGTTTAACATATGGAAATCAATTAATGTAATCTGACATATCAAGAAACTGACAAACAAAAACCACATCATCATCTCAATTGATGCTGAAAAGGCCTTCAATAAAGTGCAACACCTTTTCATGATAAAAACACTGGAGAAAATAGGTATAACAGGCAAGTACCTTAATTTCATAAAAGCCATTTATGACAAACCTACAGCCAATGTTATATTAAATGGAGAAAAACTGAAACCATTTCCTCTTAGATCTGGAACAAGACAAGGATGTCCTCTCTCTCCTATTCTATTCAACATAGTGATTGAAGTTCTGGCCAGGGCAATCAGACAAGAGAAAGAAATCAAAGGGATATAGATTGGCAAGGAAGAGGTCAAATTGTCATTATTTGCAGATGATATGATTTTATCCTTGAAAGACCCCAACACCTCAATCAAAAAACTTCTGGACCTAATTAACTCCTTCAGCAAAGTTGCAGGCTACAAAATTAACATACAAAAATCAATAGCTTTTCTTTACACCAATTCCAAACAAGAAGAGAAGGAAATTTTAGCAAAGACACCATTCAAGATAACACACCAGAAAATTAAGTACCTTGGAATCAGTCTAACCAAAGACCCTTCAGACCTCTACAAGGAGAATTTCAAAACATTAAAGAAAGTAATAGCAGAGGACACTAAAAAATGGAAAGACCACCCCTGCTCCTGGCTAGGGAGAATTAATATTGTAAAAATGGCTATCCTACCAAAAGCAATCTATAGATTTAATGCAATACCCATTAAAATTCCACTGACTGACTTCACAGAAATAGAAAAACTGATCCAAAAATTCATATGGAACCACAAAAGACCATGTATAGCCAAAACACTTTTAAGCTGCAAATCTAATGCAGGTGGAATCGCAATCCCTGATTTCAAACTTTACTACAGGGCAGTGGTTGCAAAAACAGCTTGGTACTGGCACAAAAATAGGCCCGGAGACGTCTGGAACAGAATAGAAGACCCAGATATACCTCAACACACCTATAGCCACCTTATTTTCCACAAAGGAGCAAAGCAAGTAAACTGGAAAAAAGACAGCTTCTTCAACAAATGGTGCTGGGAAACATGGTCATCCACATGCAGAAAAATGAAAGTGGATCCACATCTCTCAATATACACGAGAGTTAACTCAAAATGGATAAAAGATCTCAACATAAAACCAGAAACTTTAAAACTCATAGAAGGCAAGATAGACAATACACTCCATCATATAGGCATTGGAAACGAATTCCTTAATAGGACCCCAATTGCTCAAGAAATTGCAACAAGAATAGATAAATGGGACCACATGAAATTAAAAACCTTCTGCACAGCAAAAGAAACAATTAACAGAGTCAAGGAAACCTCCACAGAATGGGAAAAAATCTTCACATTTTACACATCTGACACAGGTCTAATTACTAGAATTTATAAAGAGCTCAAGAAAATAAAACCCAAAAACCAAACAACCCAATACACAAATGGGCAAAGGAACTGAGTAGACAGTTCTCAAATGAAGAGGTCCATAAAGCCATGAAACACATGAAAAAGTGCTCAACATCCCTAGTCATTAGGGAAATGCAAATCAAAACAACACTGAGATTTCACCGTACACCAGTAAGAATGGCCAAGATCAATAAAACAAACAACAACAAATGCTGGCGAGCCTGCGGGGAAAAGGGAACACTTTTACATTGTTGGTGGAGCTGTAAATTGGTGCAACCACTATGGAAATCAATATGGAGGTACCTCAAAAAACTAAAAATAGATCTACCATATGACCCAGCTGTAACACTATTGGGAATTTAACCAAAGGGAGATGGGTCATCACACCACAGAGACACCTGCATCTCCATGTTCAATGCAGCGCTTTTCACAATAGCAAAGATATGGAATAAACCAAAGTGCCCTTCAACAGAAGAATAGATAAAAAAAAAAAAACTATGGTGTATATACACAATGGAATACTATTCAGCAATCAAGAAAAATGAAATAGGGTCATTTGCAACAAAATGGATGGAATTAGAGAAAATTATTTTAAGTGAATGAACATGAGCTCAGAAAGAGAAACAACACATGTTCTCACTCATATGAGGGAGCTGATTCAAAATTACAAGAAAGAAAAATCCTACTCAAAGGTC
>VMDO01024633.1:0-29410 GCA_007922755.1 Pedetes capensis | reverse complement strand
TTGATATTCTCTGCTTTCAGCTAATATCCACCTGACATCAGCAATGATGTCCCTAGTTCCCCGCCCTCTTCTGAATCCCGCTTGATTTTCCGGTAATTCCCTGTCTATGTATTGCTGTAGTCGCTTCTGAATGATCTTTAGTAGAATTTTGCTGGTGTGTGATATTAATGATATTGTCCGATAGTTTGCACATTCAGTCGGATCCTTAGGAGACATATATAACCAATGTGAACAGAAATGTTTTCATTTCTGTATATAACGGCTTCCTTTGCCATTAATTCAGAGAAAGTATGGCCAGTGAGACATGGTTTATTCCCTTCTCGGATTGGGGTCTTGATTACTGTAAGCTTTAAGTAAGGAAAACCCTGACCTGACCTATGCTGTAGCTCCGCTGCCTGGCTGGGACCCAGGGGCAGATTTCTCAGCAGTGGGTGAGAGTTTGTCTTGCTGATCCCCCACCCCTGCCACCTAGAGTTCTATATTCTTTCCCCTTGTTGGGTTCCCAAAGTTTAAGCAACAACTTTGCTACTTCCCTAATTTCTGCACTTTGTTAAACTGTGGATAAAAAGGAGCTGTAAGAGGGTGAGTAGTAGATACCTTTGTTTGTTCTTGGTCAAAATCCATGCCCTGAAGGACTTCAGCTCCCATAACCTAAGCACACTTTAGGTGGACAGTCTGAGGGGCTACTTACTAAACTATACCTGAAGCAAGGAGGCAAGAAAGAGAGAAGACAGGCCGGGATCCCCCCCCCCCCCATCCCCTTCAAGGACACGTCCTAGGGACCTCCGGACCTCCCCACCTGCTGGAGACTCCATTCCTTTTCATTCACTGTACCCTAGGACTAATCCTTTATCACATGGGTCTTTGAGAGAACTTATCCATGCCATAGCATTCCAACCCTGACCTCAAAGATCCGTGACCATCTTGCAATGCAAAATGCACTTGGTCCATCCTCAGGAGCCCCCAAAGCCTTAACTGTCCCAGCATTGCTTAAAAGTCTAAGTCCAAAGTCTCCTCCAAGACTCAAGACAAACTCAAAAAGAAAGTTATACTTCCAAGATACAGTGGTGGCCCGGGCAGGGGGTAAACCTTCTCACTCCAACAGGGATAATAAGTAGGAAGAGAGTGAGGAGCAAGCCCAGAGTCTGGTCTTGCTCATCCGCGGTAAATAAACTAATCTAAAAGAGTTTAAGAAATAAAAGCAAATCTATTCTGAGGAATTAGGATAAAAGACCAGACTCAGCAGTGCAAGCATGGAATCAGGAAGCTGCATGTCTTCCCCTTCAGGGCATCCTGTGGTGAGGAGTGTGCTCCTGGGGACTGGAACAGCTGTGGTCCACAGGGTCCCTCTCTTTGGCTGGTTTTGCCTAATGAACAAGCATTACACATTGCTGGCATCTTCCCCTTCCCTGGGTCTCCAGCAGCTTCGGCTTCCCGCCCACAGCTCCACTGCACATCACTTTGTTGGGTCTGTTGGCAGGTGCCCTGACCCCACAGCATGCCCCCGCCACCCAGGCTTTCCTTGATGTCTTGGTGGAAGCTCCCGTGGCCCTAGGACTCTCATATTCTGCATGCTGCACATCAGCTTCCCTGGGACATCGCCCAGGTCTGCTGCCAGTGTGAGCTGGCTGTGGCGCCTCTCGCTGCTGTCTCTCTCCCCTTCTTTCTCTTTAAGGGAGAGACTTGGGCATGTTTAATGGTGATGGCAGGGATCCAGCTGAAGGACAAAGGCTCCCCACAGGTTACTTGCTTCATGAAAGAGGGGGACTCTCACTACAGTAGGTGCCCTACACTGCTCACAGGTGAACACACTGACCAAGCCACACTTCACAGATCGTGGCACGAATAAACCTTCTGTTCATTTGGATGTACTTTGGAATGAAGTCAGAGCATCACCTAGAAGGATTAGCCTCAGCTTCCTTATATCTAACTTCCAGTCTACAGGCAATATGGGGATAAAGAAACAAGCAGGACGATAAGGAAATAAGCAGAATGGGGGGCATTCTGGAGACATGTGGCTTAGTCTCTCTAGTAAGTCAGTATCATAGAGGTGGATATTTAGAAATGGCAAGAGGTGGATACTTCAGAGATGGAGAGCCTTAACAGACATAGCCAGATGTACTATGTAGTCCTTAATTGGATCCTGATTTGAACAAATCATATGGAAAGAGACATTGGTGGAAGAATGTCTAGTCTCTTCCTGAGATAGTAATATTCCTGCCTTGGGGTTCTGTGATTTATCCTAATTCCTCAGAATGGATTTGCTTTTATTTCTTAAGCTCTTTTGTTGTTGGGTGCCATCGAGTCGGTATCCGACTCATAGCGATCCTCTGTACAACAGGGGAAACACTATTGTCAGTGCTTCTCTGCTATGCATAGGGTTTTCAATGGCAGATTGATTTTTGGGAGGGGGTTGCCAGGTCCTTCTCCCAATAAGCTCTTTTAGATGAGTTTATTTACTGTAGATGAATGTTTCTTAGGTGCTGGAGCTATAGCAAAGAATGAAGCAAACAAAGACCCTGCCTCAAACAGCTTACATTTTATCACAAATAAGTAAATACATGCTAATAATGTTGAATGTTATAGTGAAAAGTAAGATAGGCAAGCAGCCTAGCGAAGGAGTGTGCGTGGATGCGTATGTGCATCAGCAAAAGTCCCTCTGAGAGGGTAACACCTGAGCAGAGGTGAGGGAGCAAGTACTGGACATACCAGTGACAGGATGAGTCCAGGCAGAGGGATGAGCGAATGCAAAGACACCAAGGCTGGCAGGGTGTGAAGGTGCAGGCCTGTCATCCCAGCCCCTCAGGAGGCTGAGGCCAGATCACGAGTTCAAGAGTAGAGGCGGCATGTGTAACTTACCAAGACCGTCTCAAGATAAGAAGTAAAGAATAGGCTGAGGGTACAGCGCTTGCAAAGTGTGCATGAGGCCCTGGCTTCAGCCCGTAGGTACCGTAAAAATATAGACAGATAGACAGACAGATAGACAGATAGACAGATAGATAGATAGATAGATAGATAGATAGATGAAGACACCATGGCTGTCACCTGCTTAGTGTGTTCAAGGAACATCAAGAAACATTTGAACAGGTGGAAGAAAGTCAGGGGAAGAGTAGGGCAGAGATGTGTGCAGTGTGTGTATGTGAGCATGAGGGTGGGGGGAGAGAAGGAGAGGGAGAGGTCGTGCAGCTTTCCTCTGACCCTGTGGAGTTAAGGCGGAAGAGTGACTTTTGACCAGATCACTCCTCAGCCTTGGTGAGAGGCCAGGGGGAAGAAAGGAGACCAGGTGAGAGATGATGGTAGCTTGGCTCAATGTTGAGGTAGAGGAATCTGAACTGGTCAGATCCTGGGTAACTGGTTAAGGAACAGCTGGCTCGGTGTGCTGTGGCCTCGATGGTGGGGCTTGGGGGAGGTGAGAAATCTGGCCTGACCCTCACGTCTTCAGCTGAAGCAGTTGGAAGGTTGGAGCTGCCGTTGACTGCAGTGAGGAAGACCTGGAGATGCAGTGAGGCTCGGCTCTGAAGTATCAAGTCTGAGGTGCCATGCAGCCATTCATTGCTGCTTTTTGAGCCACTGTATAATGTTTCTCAAGAGACTCCTGTCCAGTGCTAATTCCCCAGAATTCAGCCTTCCATAGTATAACTCAGCATTTCTCTTCCATCTTCTGATCAACATCAGCCTGAAAGAGCAACAGAAGAACTCACTCTCCCAGCAAAGGTGTTTTTCCTAGACTAGCAAGGGATTGTGGCCTGGGATAGGTATACTGTGGGGGACCATGGGTGCATCTGGAGAGGGTGGGCCAAGAAAAAGAAAAAGGGAGAAAGAAAGAAAAAAGAAAGGGAAGAAAGGGAAAGGGGGGGAGGGGGGAGGAAAAGGGAAAAGGGAGAAGTCCCATTGACTGTTTTGAAACAGAGTCCAGTGGTTCCAAGGGCTTCTTGCAGGAGCTGATGTTCCCGAACTGGGGGTGAGGGCTGCCGTGGGGTCTTGCCGGAGCTGATGTTCGCGTACTGGGGGCAAGGGCTGCCGTGGGGTCTTGCAGGAGCTGATGTTCCCGAACTGGGGGCGAGGGCTGCCATGGGGTCTTGCAGGAGCTGATGTTCCCACACTGGCTGCTGTTGGGCAGTTGTCTGTGTGCAGACAGCTGATCTAGAACCCTGTGGTTTTCAGGAGCTCCTGGAAAAGCTCCTCCCTCATGGCCTCTGGCTCCATGGAGTTAGGATTTTGACACAAATGCCTCCATTTTGGTACTGACAATTTTCATATTGCATTCCTCCACACAACCCTTCAGTAAAATTCCAGTAATAATTGACTGTTTCACTTGAGTTTTAAAAGGACTAAGAAGAAGTTATATAAGTTACATATAACAGTATTTTAAAAGTGGGCTGGGTTTTGGCTCAGTTGGTAGAGTGCTGCTTTGTGCTAAGGCCCTGAGTTTGATCCCCAGCACTGCAAAAATGGGAGAAGGAGCTGGCAGCCCACTCCAGAAATAATTCTGAAACAATCAGCCATTGAAACCGCTATGAACAGCAGAGAAGCACTGGCGTAGGGCTGGGCATGGCACAGTGTCGGGGAGGGTTTCCTTCTGTTGGTACATTGGGGCACTATAAGTTGGACCCAACTCCATGTCACCTGACACCAACAATTTTAAAAGTAGATGAAGATACAAATGGAAAACTGAATCTCTCTCCCTGCCCCTCTGTTTTTAATAGTTGCTTTCACTTGGTAATTCCTGAAGGAGACAGATTCAAAAGATGAGTGAACTGGAACAGTTGAGGCAGGAAGCAGAACAGCTGCGGAATCAGATTCAGGTAGGAAAGTTTCCATTTTGAAATTTTAATGCTTTTATTTAGTATCAGCAATGTGTAAAATTTCATGTTTAGTTTATCAGTCAACATGTATTATTTATAAGGTTAGACATGGTCAATTTACTTTTATCAAAAGAAGATCAAAGAAATATCCAAAAATCATTCCTAACAGGTGTTACTATGCAGAAAAATGGCTTCTTTGCCCAAGAAGCTGTGTGTCTGTAATACCAGCTGAAAGAAAAACACAGTTCTCTTCTTAGTCATACACCCAGATCATAGGTTTTTGGTGCAATACAAAGCAGATATCACATTGTAATATACTAGGAAGATATTAATCTCTAAAAGGTTAGATTGCAGAAACAGTAATAGGAAGAATCAAGACATGTCTGATACCTTTAGTCTTGGAAATCAACTCAAAACAGAAAAGATAAACAAATACAAGCTCTGGGTTTAACAAAATTAAAAAACACTTGGAGTGCTGGGCAAGGTGATGCACACTTGTAATTATAGCATTTGCCAGGCTGAGGCAGGAGGATCATGAGTTCAAGGCCATACTGGGTTACACAATGAGACGCTGTCTGGAAAAAAATAACGCACTTAAAGCTTCACCTGGTACTACGATGGAGAGGAGCTGCAGCTGCAAATTTCATATAAAGGAGGAAACACTCTCCAGAGGACAGCCCCACAGTCCCTCCCCTGGAACAATGAGGCAGATACTTGCTTGCCCTGTGTGGAAGCACTGAGGACTGTCAAGGAAGGCAGAGCTGAAAATGAAAGGAAATAATGGAAGGCTTTTGGCCCAGGGTGAAGGAAAGGGACCGGATTACAAGTAGTCTGGCAGCTGGCTGCCTCTCTTCACAGGAGAAAGTAAAAGCTAAAGCATCTTACAGATCTAAATGAAGAAGTTTAGCACAAAGCAGGGAGAATCTCAGGAACACAGTATGAATCTTTTGCAAGGGAACATGTGGTCCCTCTCAACATGAATCTTCTGCAACAGCTTTTTCAGAAGTACTTGTCTAATTTAAAAGTACAGAATAACATGTAGAGGAAAAGATAAGAAAGAAGTATAAAGAACAGGGGATGGGTGAAGAACACTCAGCAGAAAGTGTTGATCAGAATGGATCATAATCAGAGTTATTACCAGGAATTCAAAGAAGTTAAAAAATGAGAACACTGAGGTCTGGGAGTGTAGCTCAGTGCCTTGCATGTACAAGGCCCTGTGTTCTATCTCCAGCACTACAGAAAAAAACTCTGAATTCATACACTCTGGAGGCTGAGGCAGGAGGATCATGAGTTTGAGGCCAGCTTCAATTACATAGTGAGACCCTTTCTCAAAAACAAAACAAAACAAAAACCTACCTCTGATTTCATACATTACCTGTCTAAACAAAACTGTGAAAATAAAGGAGGGCTTTATTTTGCCTGAGAAAATCAGTGAAGAGTCCACAGGGTAACTCTGAATTAGATATTACAATTGAGTGTCCCTTACCCAAAATGATTTCAGATCTTGCCGGGCGCGATGGCGCACACCTGTAATCCCAGCGACTCGGGAGGCAGAGGCAGGAGACCAGAGACAGTCTGCATAATTTAGAGAGACCCTATCTCAAAAAGTAAAAGAATGGGCTGAGGGTGCAGCTCCGTGGTCCAGCACTTGGCAAAACATGCAAGCACAAGGCCCTAGGTTCAACCTCCCCTACTGGGGAAAAAAAAAAAAAAAAAGATTTTCAGATCTCTTGGATTTTGGAAGATTTGCATATATATATAATGAAATATCTTAATGATAGGACCCAAGTCTAAACACAAAATTTACTTATGTTTCATATACACCTTACACACATACCCCGTAGGTAACATTACATAATACATATTTTTCATGTGCCACCTGTCACATAAGGTCAGGTGTAGGATTTTCCACCTGTGGTATCATGGGTACTCAAAAAGTTTTGAGTTTTGGAGCATTTTAAATTTTAAATTTTTTGGATTTTAGAGCACTTAACATTTTGAATTTTCAGATTCAACCTGTACTACCACCACTGGCGGCTTTTTAAATTTTATTATTTATTACTATTGTTCCTTTTTTGCATGTGGTACTGGGGGCTGAACATGAAGCCTGTGCCTGCTAAGCAAGAGCTCAACCCCTAGGTTCACTTCTCGTCCACCAGATGAATTCTCTCCCATCTCTACTCTGTGTTACTTACTCCAGATGCTGAGCAGGAACCACTGAGGAGGGGCAAAGTTATGGTCACTTGCGTATCTCATTAAATATTCACAGCAACCCTGTGAAGTAAGTGGTGTTACTTCAGTTTATAGTCAGGGAAACTGAGGCTCTGTAAGATGAGGTCACAGGGCTAGTAAGTGCTACATTCAGGACTCAGCCCAGGTATGTTTTGACTCCAAAGCCTGTGCTGTCAGCAGGGGTGCAGGGCCTCCCTGCCATACTTAACACCCTTCCTTACAGTCCGAGCCATGGCCATCCTCACCTGGCTGCCATCTCCTCATTCCTGGAATGAGCATCCCTCTTTCCCACTGCATTGCCTTTTACCAAATTGTTTGTTTTGCCTAGATTTATACTACCTTCGGTCCAGTTTTGCTCTTTGAAATCCCATCCACCAAGTCTTCACCTTCCTCTAAAAGCCTTCAGAAAGTCCTCCATGTGGACTTATTCCTTTCTTTCACTGGAAGGCAGCTTGGCATGGTGGAACATGTGTAGAACTTCACCTTTTCATTGCTTTGTGGCCATGGGCAAATTTCTTAATTTTTTTGATGCTCAGTGTGTTTGCTGTGAATCAAACATACCAATGTCCTCCTTATAGATTTGTGCGGAGAATTAAATAGTACATAAAAGCCTTAGGCTAATGCCAATGAGTGGCAATTCCTTACTCGTATAGCACCTTAGACTTCTGTGCCAGAGCTGACCATGTTGTTGTTGTTAGGTGCGATTGAGTAGGGTCCAACTCATGGCAACCCTCATAGAGTTTTCAGTGGTTGATTGTTTTGGGATTGTTCTGGGAGTAGGCTGCCACATCCTTCTTCCACTATAGTCTGCCTTATATTTTAGTTCCTTGTGCACATTTGCCCTGACTACTTGTACTTGGATGGAAAAGCATTTCCACAGCTGACCAGTATCCCAAGCATAAGGTCATGGGCACAGGTGTTCACTGAATCATCTCCTCCCTGATTTCAAGTAACCATGTGTATATAAAATATCATGTACTTTCCTCCTCCATTTAATCAAGTCACTGTATTTAAAGACTTTGCCTCCCTTCTTTCCCCTTCCCTTGCAGAAATATAATCTAAGTATATTTTTAACCTAAAATATACTAGATGATGTGACTATGTGATATATAGAAAAGTATGTTGTTTTGGTATACTAGATTATTTTAAACTCATAAAACATAAATAGAGAAAACATTGGTTGTTTTATAATTTGTACCACTTTGATTTAGAATGAGAACTATGTCACCTCTTTCTTTTGCACAAACATGTTCATATCAGATCTTGTATTTTTTGTTGTGATGGACAGTATGGAATTCTTTTTTTTTAATGGATATAATGTTCACAAGAATAAATTATTCTTGATGTGAATAGATTATTTGAATAATGTAAGTAGCTACTTCTAAGTAGCTATTGATAAAATTCTTGTATTCCATCACAATGTCTTAATTTTTGATACTGATTTTTACTGTACTTCAATAATTTTTATTTGTAGTTTTTAAGTTGTATTTCTTACACTAATGTGAGCTCCTTAATGCAGATAATTTTTATTTGTTCACTACTATATTTACAGTGCCTTCTACATCATGTTCAACCGTTTTTTTTTTGTTTTTGTTTTTTTACCAGATGACTGAATTGAGAAAGCTGGCCTAAACAGTGACTGTTCATTTTCATCAAGCTTAACATCAGAGAACCCTTTTTTAGAACTTAGTTCCATTTTTGGAACAGGGCTCAGGCCATCACTGTCATTTCCAGAGATTCTTTTCATTGTAAGAAAGTGAGCTGAATTACTCCTTGCCAAATGAGTTCTCCAAACCCACAGTGTGGCTACGAATGAGAGAATCAAATCATACTTTTGTGCAACTTCTTGTGAACACCCTTACATAGAAATAATCTTAAATATTTATAAATAGGTTGAAAGGGCAGCAAAAATATTATGCCTTCCCTCCAGACTCTGCTCCAAGCTGAGGCAGGCATGGTATTCAACAAGTTGGGTGCCTTCTCTTGGCCTTGGTGTATACAAAGCACTGTAGGCAAACAAACAAACCAAACCACAAAGAGGATGCTCCATGACTTGTGAGGGGGGAAAAGTTGTTATATCTAGCACATAGGTAAATTCTCCAAATTTATTATTAGCAGATAAATTTGGTGTAAAATGTTTTGTTGGGGTTGGGGATGTAACTTAGTGGCTGAACATATGCTTAGCATATATGAGGCCCTGGGTTCAATCCCATACCTAAATAAAATAAAATAAAATGTTTCATTGCTTATTAAAGATGCTATTTGCTGCCTTATTTTGTATAACAAAATTTTGATTTTTGTTTCACTGTCTTTCCATCAGTTTGTATGGAAACTTAAGGTCTCTTTGTTAGGCTACCTTATTAATGCTCAGGCATCACCATCTATTTATGTGTACCAAATTTGCTAAATATAAGAATATACATGCCATTCAATGTAAATTACTGCCTATTATATAAAAATTTATTTTCCTGTGTCTAAGGATAAAGCTTAGTGGTAGAGTGTGTTCTTTTTTTTTTTTTTTCCCCCAGTACTGGGGGTTGAACCCAGGGCCTTGTGCTTGCATGCTTTGTAAGTGCTGGACCACTGAGCTGTACCCCTAGTCCATTTTTTTGCTTTCTGAGACAGAGTCTCGCTAAATAATGCAGACTGCCTCTGCCTCCCGAGTCCCTAGGATTACAGGCATGCACCACCATGCCCAGCTTTACAGTGTGTGTTTTTAATATATGCAAAGTTATGAGTTTGATCCCCAACACCAAAAAATTTTTTTTCTTAAGAAAAAATGCTTTTGCATATTGTATCTAAAATATTTTCTGTCTAATGGCAACAATTGCAGTTGCTTGTATGCAGTATATTACAGCAAGAGTTTTTAGCTTTCTGCGAACCCTCAGTAGCAAATATAACTGTGAATACTGTGAGCTTATTAAATCAACCAAGATCATTTTTTAATCAGGGATATAACTTTTTAAATTTTGTAATTATAAACCAAAAATATATGTATGTAATGGTTTTGAATTTGAGAGTTCTTAAATAAATCCATGTTTCAATGGTCTGTTGGTTTTCAACAAAGGTAACGAGACCATTCAATAGGAAGAGAATAATCTTTGATAAATAGTACTGAGACAACTAGATATCCATATGCAGAAGGAATTTGGACCTCTTGCCTTACACTATGGGGAAAAATTAACATAGAATAGGACCTAAAGATAATTTTTAAAATGTTAAGTTTTTGGAAGTAGACATTTGCAAATCTTCTTGACCTCTGATTGGACAGCAGTTAAATATGACACCAAAAGTAAAAACAACAAAAGAAACCAATAATTGGACTTCATCAAAAATTAAAAACATGTCAAAGGACAGGCAGGGGATAAGAGAGGGCCATGAGGGGGGTGAATACAATCAGAGTACATTATAAACAGGTATGAAATGTTTAAAAAACAAAGATTGTTGTGACAGAATAAGAGAAAATTTTATAAATTACACATCTAATAAGGTTTTAGTATCCGGAATATATAAAGAACTCCTACAACTTGGCAATAAAAAGACACCTTAATTAGTGTCAAAAGTTCTGAATAGACATTCCTCCCATAAGAGATAGATAGATAGGTAATCAATAAGTGCATGTAAAGATGCTCAGCATCACTAATCTTTAAGGAACTATAAATCAAAACCACAATGAACCATTTTATACCTACTAAGTTGGCTGTAATTTTTTAAAAACCCAGACAAGTGTTGGTGTAGATATAAAGAAATTGAGAAACTGGACCCCTCATTCGTAGCTTTTGGGAATGTAAAATGGTGTAATTTCACTCTTAGGTAATACCTAAAAGAATTAAAAACATATGTACACATAAAAACTTGCATGGCAACATTATTTATAATAGCCAAAAAGTGGAAACAATTCATGCCCATCCGTTTTGAGGAATGGATAAACAAAATGTGTTATGTTATACAGTGGAATATTATTCATCCCAAAAAACATTAAATGAGGTACTGAGAAATGCTATAACATGACTGGACCTTGAAAACACGCTAAATGAAAGAAGCCAGGCATAAAAGGCCACCTATTATATGGTTCTAATTTATATGAAAAGTCCCAAACTAGGAAAATCCATAGAGGAAAAAAAAAGCCAGTTAGCAATTGCTGAGGGAAAGAGAGCAAAAGGAGTCATGATAGATGGTGTTTCTTTGGCGGGTGATGGAAATGTCCTAGAATTGGATAGTGCTGATGGTTGGACAACATTGTGCATATACTAAAGATGACTGGATCACATACATACCTTAAATTGGTTGAGTGGTTAATTTTATTTTGTGTGAATTTTATCTCATATTTTAAAATATAGATTATGTGGTACAGATTGTACATGTACTAAACATGACTGGATCATATACCTTAAAATGGTTAAAGTGGTTAATTTTATGTTGTGTGAATTTTATCTCAGATATTTGAAAATATAGACTGTGGTACAGCAAAAAGGTTATTTGAAAATTTACATTTTCCAATAAATATATTATTTTAATCAGATCTAGAGGTTTCCCCATCTAAATGTATTTCCATCCTCTTCTTTTACTTCAGGATGCTAGGAAAGCATGTAATGATGCAACGCTTGTTCAGGTAAAGTTTTCTTTCCCCTCAATTCATTTTAGTAATTCACATGAAATAACTTGCCACTGATATCAGATGATGTTCAGATTATTAGTACTCAACTGAAAAGAAATCAAATGAAAATCTCTATGTAAAAATACTTTATAGCTTGTTAATTGTTAGGTAGTACATGTATTTTTTAAAATATACTGCTAACATAGTCTGGAAAAACAAATGCTATAAAAATAGACTTACCTAGTTGATGCTTGTTTTTAAATAGTTTCTGATTCTTTTTGGTGTATATTGATTAAGCCTTTTCTTATAGAAATTGTTAGGAAGTTTTCATTTAATTAATATTGATCACTTTTATTAAGGAAATATTTTTGTGTTATCCATGTATAAAACAGGCTTTCTTAAAGGCAAAATTATAAATGTTTCATTCTTTGGTGATCTACTTCTAGATTTTTACTTGTGGCTGCTTTTTTTCTTATTTGATATATCATAAATGTACATATTTATGGGTACAGTGTGATAATTCAGTGCATGTGTACAGTGTATAATGAGCAAATCAGGATAACTAGCCCCTTCTGCTCCTTGAACATTTGTCATTGCTTGGTGTTGGGAAGCTCCTCTTTCCTTGTTCTTTATAAAATGCATAAACTGTGCTGTAGGACTGGCCCTGTGCTGTAGGACCTCAGAAGTGTTCTTCCTGTGTAACTGCACTGTGCTGTTGCCCCGTCTCCTGTTGTCCCCTACCCTTCCTAGCCTCTAGTATGGCTGGTTTTCGTTAAAAGTTTAGAGATGTATTTGTTCTTTTTAGTTAATAGTCTGAGAAAGTATTCTCTCCTACCATAGCATGTAGGATTATTTTAAGTTAATCATAGTTTCTCATGAACAGTATTTTGGTTCTGTGGAATTACTTATATTATTATATTCAAGCACTATAAATTTTGTTTGCTTTTTTGCCTACTAATTATTTCTAGTTTATCGCCTGAACTGTGTCTACCATAAAGAATAACATTTTTTTACTCTCTGAAGATCACATCAAATACAGACTCTGTGGGCCGAATACAAATGAGAACAAGGCGGACTTTGAGGGGCCACCTCGCTAAAATCTATGCTATGCATTGGGGATATGATTCAAGGTTCGTGCCCATCATTTTCAATCTGTCAACAGAATTATTTTTGTTAAGAATCATCATTTGCATTTGGTTTGTTTAAAAATAAACCATATTTATGAAGTGTTTGCAGAAAATGCATCCAATATAAACACTTCACCTAACAACAAGAACATTCATTGACACTTCATATGTTTAGAACCTCTTTTCTTCCTTTTTTTCTTCTCTCTTCCTTTTGCAGTGCTGGGGAATCAAACCTAGCAGCCCGTGCATGCTAGTCAAACACTCTGCCTGCCATGGAGCCACACACCCAGCCTGGAAGTTTAAACACTTCTAATACGGAAACTAAATTCACCTCTCAACAAATCTTTATCAGATTGTTTGGAAAACTATTTAGAAGACAATTTCTTTACTTTGCAGTGGAGTTTTATACTTTTTGTTATAATTTTTAGACTTTTAAAAATTGTATGTATGTATGTATGTATTTATACATACTTGGGGTTGAACCCAGGACCTCACATGTGCTTTCCAAGTTCACCACTGAGCAGAACCCTTAGCCCATTTTTTTACTGTTTATTTTGAGACATTTATTTTATTTTTAGCCTCAAACTGGCAATCTTCCTATCTCAGCCTCCAGAGTTCTGGCATCACAGGTGTGCACCACCCGACCCAGCCCAAAAGCACTTTTATTGTGTACTAAGTTTGAAGTCTCAGTTAATAAGCAAGTATTTGTTAAATGCCTTCTATGTGTGAGTGCATATTGTTATTCTTACTGAAATGCACAAAGTTCAATGACATGCCGCCAGGGTATTTTGACAGAACACATCTTTTCCTCCCCTAACCCAGCATATGAGTGCTGTGTTGGAGTCTGTGCGTCTGAACATCCTCCAGTGCACACGGACACACCTAGACACACCTGGCTTGAAAGCTTCAGATACTTTGGTCACTGTGACTCACTGTTTCTAGGGGGGCTGTGCAGCCTCTGCTTTTTTAGGCATGTCTGGTAGAGGCAGAGCCACTTGCTAACACAGTGGCTGACTCATTCCTTTGGTTTGGTTCATCTTTTTTTGTTTGTTTTCTTTTTGCAGTACGGGGGGTTGAACAGACGACCTCACACACGGTAGGCACGTGCTCTACCACTGATCTGCACCTCTAGCCCCGTTTCATTTTGTTTTCATTTGGAGACAGGGTCTTGCTAAGTTGCCATGGCTGCCCCTAGCCTTGAACTTGCTATCCTCCTTCCTCAGCTTCTGAAGTTGCTGGAGGTACAGGCATGCTGGCTTTGGTTTGCTTAATCTTACTGGGTAATATCCAAGACAAGAAATTACTGTTTAATAGAAGTCGTGCATATATTGTCTTCTTCCAGGAAATACCAGGAAGAGAAGCCTGCCTTGCTACTTTGAGATGTAAACTGAACACTTGAGTAAAATAATGTAGAACATGTGCCTCCTAAGAGTAGATAAAATTCTATAACTGCCAACTAAAATAAAACTAGAGTAATTTGTTTTATTTTTTAAATTTTAAGATAAAATTTGCCTTGTTGATAAAGCAGACTTTTACTCCAAAATCTAATCACTTGGAACAATGTTAGTGGTTCTTTCAGTCCTTAAAGTTTTTCTGAAAAATAGAAGTATCTGCTGAGTGATGGCATATACCTGTAATCCTAGCACATTGGAGGCTGAGGCAGGAGGATCACAAGTTTGAGGCCAGCCTAGGATACATAGTGAGTTTCCAGACCAAGCTGGGCTACATGGGGAGACCTTGTCTCAAAACAATCAAACAAAAGTGCCAGGAACATGTCTTGCACGGTCTCCCTTCCCACTCATTATGAAGTCATTACTTACTGTTCTTCCCAACACGAGCTGATGATGCAGTTGATTTTTGATAGTTTTTCTTTGGCTCCATTCCATACCCCATTGTCAGATCTTCCCTTCTGTAAAAACAAAGTTAAGCTGACGGCACCAAGAACCTGATGGTGTTATTTACCAAAGGGGAATGGAACTGGGTGGGGTGTTTTTGTTTTTTTGTTTTTACTGTACATCCTTTTGTGTCTTCTGAATTTTATCCCATGGTGAAAAATAAAATTCCAGAGTGAAACAAAAAATTCAGTGACTTAATAATTAATCAAGAGTTTAGACCCCTCGGCAGACTAAGAAAACTTGCTGTTCAAGCTCTGTCCACTTCTCTCAACTTATTTTCCTGTTTCTCACAAACTGCACAGCAGGCAGGCTGTGTCACATTCCTGGAACACCCGCTCTATTTTTCTGCCTCTTGTTATTGATTTCATTGATTGTATTAACACCTCCTTTTGGAATATACACTTTATCTTTTGCTCTCAAAATTCATTTTTTCATTCTCTTGGCTAATTCAATTGCCAGTTACTCATTCTTTTTATTACTTTTCTATCATGTTCATTTTACACTGCTCTCCTGACACTTCCCTTACTGACTCACTCTAAATATACATAAATGCCTCATCTCCCAGATGGAAGAGGCCTCCAGCAGGCCGTATGTCCTCCTTTGCACCTTCAATGCTGCTGTGTGTGCGCAGGATCTCAGTCAATGGCCTTATGTTGGTAACTGTGGCGGTTAGGCCTGTGTGTACTCTGTTGTCATTAAATTTCAGTAAATCAGTAAATACCAAACTAGTCAGCTAATGTCTACCTAAACCGTGAATAACAACTAAAATGTCATCATGGAAAAAACTGAGTCATAGCCAGAAAAGTTTTCAGTCAAGTTTTAGTCAGTTTTCTGATTTATATTCAAAATTTTTGGCATACATCATCATAAATTTTTAAAAGTTGGAAGAACATTTTCTGGTGTGAAGTTTTGGTTGGTTGGTTTGGTTGGTTGGTTTTGGTTTTATTGAGACAAAGTCATGCCCTGTAGCACAGGCTGTCCTGGAACTCACAATCCTCCTGCCTCAGCCACCTGAGTGTTGAGATCATGAGGTGCACATCACTTCACCTGGCTGGTATCAAGTTTTTATTAGGAAAATTATATTTCCTTTTCTGAATTACCCTACATTAATGCAGTGCATAACTAATTTAAACTCTTTTATTCCTTTAAGTGTCAAATTATTTTTTGTGTTTGTTCCTCTAGGCTACTAGTCAGTGCTTCCCAAGATGGAAAGTTAATTATTTGGGATAGCTATACAACAAATAAGGTAGAATTTCTTAATCATTCTTTTCAATAGTCTTATATTTGGGTTGCTGTTCACTGATTTTTTTATTCTTACTTCACACTTTAATTGCCTTTGAGATGAATTTATCCCATTTGTTTGAATCTAGATCCTCTCTTTCGGCTTACTGTTTGCTTTTAATATTTAGTGCTTATTTCCAGGGAAAACTACAGGAATATTATTGTTCAGTGTGTTCTACTTGAATCTCATATTTCATATTTGAATTTTAAAAGAGTATTGTTTCTGCATATAAATGAAAAATTTTTAAATATTTTCATTTCCTAATATGAAATCACCCCAAAGTTTTTATTTCTAGTTGTGGTTAGCCCAGAAGACTAGTGCAAAGCTTTTCCTTGGCCCCATCCACACACTGATTAGTGTCTTAATTTGCCCACTGAAAGGAATCCCTGATTTAGAGATGTTGAGTGATAGTGGAAAAACTTCAGGAATACTTTCACAAGTCACCTTCATACTCTGTGTTTATAAAGCAGTATTTTTATTAAACATGTTAAAATACTATTTTGTGCAATAAACAGCAGCTTCAGTTGGGAGAATTTGGGGGGGTTGGGATTGGACCCAGGGCCTTGCACGTGGTAGGCAGGTGCTCTACCACTAAGCTACATCCCTTGCCTGAGATTTTAAAGCTAGCTAAGACAATTATATAACAGCTTTTCTATGTTAATTGGCATTAAGTATATCTCTTTCAACTACCTGTTCCTAAAACAAAAAAATTTGCACTTTAAAAATATTATTTTAGGTTAAGTGAGAGCAGAGTAGTAATCACACCCTACAGAGCCTTTGGCCTTGGCATACCCATACACCTTAGACCAGGGGTCCCCAACACCACCTTCCTCCAGGCCATGGACCACTGCCGGTACCTGTATTTATACAGTAAGTGTAATACGATTGAATCATCTGAACAACCCCCCCCCCCCCGCCCCCCGCCCCGTGCAATCTGTGGAACAATTGCCTTCCATGGAACCATTCCCTGGTACCAAAAAGGTTGAGGCCCACTGCTTTAGATCTTTCCATGTAACCAGCCAGTGACTGGTGTTGGGGGTACAGGGTACCAGACAGGGGTGACTAGATGAGTGCATTGTTGGAGGTCTCAGAATCTGTGCATGTTAATGAGGGTTGCTAGTGTCATCTGTTCATGGAAGAACCATTGTAACTGACTCTGACACTTGTCAGTTACCTCCCTTTTTACTGTCCAGTGTTATGTTAATTTTCTCTTTTGAGCACTGCTACAGAAACAAAGAATTTTACTAAAATCTTTAACATTTTGCACCTAATTTTTCAAATGGCTATATTAGCATTAAAACATCCTTATATCCTTGCTTCTATTAAAAGAATTATTTCTAAAAAAGAAGACTTAACTCCCAATGACCTGATAATACAGAAAAAATAGGCCTTTTTATGTGCCCTGGTATTTTAATTTTCACTGTTTACTTTCTGAAGCCATTATATTTTTTATTTTACTTGACTTATTTTTATTAGGTTTTACTTAATTTACCTTATGGTAAACAGGCTTAAAAGCCAAAGGTCAGTGCCATCTTTCCCAGTAATGGTGTCCGCGCTGTGCTTGTGTCATAGATGCACGCCATTCCCCTGAGGTCCTCCTGGGTGATGACCTGTGCTTACGCTCCTTCTGGTAACTATGTGGCCTGTGGCGGATTGGACAACATCTGCTCTATCTATAACTTAAAAACCAGAGAGGGGAACGTGAGAGTGAGCCGAGAGTTGCCAGGTCACACAGGTGAGCTGCACTAAACACTATTCTTTCCTATCCAGCTTTCCTCCCTCACGAGGATGGCTTGATCAAGGACACAGGATGGAATGAGCTCCTCTGGCTGAAGGACTTGTGCTGATTGGGGAACAGTACAAATTACTACAAATTAAGAAAATAATAACTTTTAAAAATCACATTGTGATGACCATAATTTTGTTATCTTAGTATTATTTTATTTTGATGCTGAGGATTGAACCCAGGACCTCAGTGCACACTAAGCATGAGATCCTCCATGGAACTACATCCTAGCCCCAATAATTTTATTTTTCTTTTAAAAATGTTTTCATTAAAATGACAAATTTACACAGAAATCCATATAATAATGAAAGCATATACAATTTTATCTATTTTGTGTTACCATAAAACAATTATGAGATTGTGACACCTATACTCAATTGTGCCTGCTGCCGTAGCACTGTGGCATCTGATCCTGTCAGATCTCAGAAGCTAAGCAGGATTAGACCTGGCTAGTCCTTGGACAGGAGACTGCCTGGGAACACCAGGTACTGAGGCTTGGGAGAAGGACCCAGCAACCCACTCCCAAAAATCAGTCCACCATTGAAAACCCTATGAATAGCAGAGAAGCACTGACAATAGTGTTTTGCCTGTTGCACATAGGGTCGCTATGAGTCGGACACCAACACAACAGCACCTAACAACAACAACACTCAATTGTATAATTGAAAGTATGATTGAAGCTGAGTATGGTGACACACACCAGTAATCCTAGCACTCAGAGGGCTGAGACTGGAGGAGTTTTGCAAGGTGGAGCCACCTGGGCTATGCATCAAGACCCTGTCTCAAAAACAAAATAAATAAACAACAACAACAAAACCTATGCATGGAGAGATATTCCTGAAGTATTTTCCCTGTGTGGTGGTGTATGGCATTATTTTCCAGGGTGCCCCCCACAGTTCAGCAGTGCAGAGTTTGGTTAGTGGTGTTCATTAGGAATTTGTCCCTTCACCTCATTTCTACCCATGTGATGTGCGTTCTTGGCATGACTAGCTGGCCATGCTTTTATAAAACCTCCACGGTGGTATTTGCCTACCATTGCCATATTTTGAAACACTGACGAATGTTGTGCATTCAAATGCCACATCTTTCATAAGCATATTGATGCATGTTTAATTTCTCACTGTGTTTTTAAGGTTTTTCTCCAAAGTGCTGCACATAATCTGCCATGGATTATAGTTACTGGTATGAAAGAGGCCCCCTTTCCCTAGGCACCTGTCTTAGGTGACATGGGCTGTGTCTTCCTCAACTTTGTCATTTTCTGAGTAACCAATATCATTCATGTATTATGGCCTCAGAAGAGTTTGGTGACAAAATTTAGTTGCAGACAGAATACAGTTAGAAGCAGAATTAAAAGCAAAATTAAAGGACCTGGGATACAGTTCTGTGGTAGAGGCTTGTCTAGCATGCGTGGGGCCCAGGGTTTGATCCTAGTACTGCAAGAAATAAAACCAAAATTAAAGGCAGAACTGTAGATCATACTGACAAACATCTGTTGCCCAGATACTACATATTTTTAAAAATAATTATTCCAATTTCACATGGTAATTGAGTTATTTGATCAACAATGACCTGAAATTTGCTGTTCTCTGTGCCGTAGGCTATCTGTCCTGCTGTCGTTTCTTAGATGACAGCCAAATTGTTACGAGTTCAGGAGACACAACTTGGTAAGTTCACTCCAGATGAACACTGATTTGGGGAGTGAGGGTACTAGGAACTGATGTGGGAAGAGATAAAGTCATTGCTTATTTTTATCTTTTTAATTATAGTGCTTTATGGGACATTGAAACTGCCCAGCAGACTACCACATTCACTGGGCATTCTGGCGATGTCATGAGTCTTTCTCTGGGTCCTGACATGCGGACTTTTGTCTCTGGTGCTTGTGATGCCTCTTCCAAATTATGGGATATTCGAGATGGAATGTGTAGACAGTCTTTCACAGGACATGTCTCAGATATTAACGCTGTCAGTGTAAGTGAATACCGTTTTTAAAGAAAATGTATTCTGTATTTAAAAGTGTTGAACGAACTCTATGGTATGGTTTTAACAACAAATTGCGCTCAAAGATTCTTATAAATAATGTACTCTTAAAACATTGAATCCCTAAGTAATATAGTTTGGTTTTATGAAGTTTAGTCCATAGGTCTAGAACTTTATTTGCAGATGAAATACAAGTTTTATTTCCAAAGTAAGAGAGGAACAGGTAGAAGCTCATGGATGTTCACCTGTGTTCAGAGGGGAAAAGTGTCCTGTCTCTCTGGGGGCAAAGGAAACAACCTAGAGAGAGACCAGTAAGGAAGGAAAAGGAGTCATTTAGTAGGAAGAAACTACCTCTTGAAGTTAGCCAAACCTGGAACTGAATATTAGTTCTGACATCTACCAGCTATGTGAGACTAATCACACTGTTTAACCTTTGTGAGCCTCAAATTCTTCCATTTTTCAAACAGGGATAATGCCATGGACTTCAAAGAACAGTGTGGAAACTGAATGAAACTATGTATTAGATGCTCAATTAATGGTGTAAATTATTTGAGTTATTTCATATTTTAGAAAACCTAAATGGATAACTGCAAAAAGATTAAGCCAGATTGAAAAATACTGAGGGTACAGGTGGATGAACAAATCATGTGTTTATGAGTAAAGTGAAAATGACATTTTGAATGACAAAATGATTATGGAAGCTGGGGACCATAGCCCGTGCCTGTCATCTCAGAGACTTGGGAGGCTGACACAGGAGGATCAAAGGTTGGAGGCCAGAGACAGCCTGTGCAGTTTAGTGAGATTCTGTCTCAAAACAAACAGGGGCATTGCCGGGCAGTTCAGTGTTAGAACACTCGCCTAGCAAGAATGAAGCCCTAGGTTGAATCCCCTAATTCTGCAGTGGTGAGAACTGAAGGGAGGCTTTAGAAGAATGTGAGCCACTGCCTGAATCAGGTGAATGGACCTGTGTCAGTAGATGCCAAAGTCTGCAGTGCCGTGATGCCAATGACAGGTAGTCGTGTAAGACATTCTAGTTTTATAAGAACATTTTTTTGGAGAAAAAATGGGTAAGGTTTTCTTTATCATTCACATATTTAAAGTATTTTCTATTTTTTTTTTTAATGGTGCTCAGGGATCAAACCTGGGGCCTTGCACATGCTAGACCAGTGCTGTACCACTGAGCTGCACCCACAGCCTTGAAAGTCATTTTCATGATTTTGTAGACATCAGAGAAAGTAAATGTTTTGTAGCCCCTTCCCTCTCTCTTCAGGTCAGCCTGGTAAGAATAATACAGGGGTTTTGTTTGGATTTTTTTTTTTTTTTTTTTTTTTGCAGTGCTTACGGGGTGAAAGCCCTAAACTTGTGCATACTACACAAGTACTCGACCACTGACCTGCTCCCCTAACCCTTTGTTTTTTGAGTCAGGATCTCACTAAGTTGTACAGGCTGCATCTGGCCTTGAACCTGTGATTCTCCTGCCTCAGCTTCCCAAGTACCTGGGATCACAAACATGCATCGTGGTGGTGGGTTTAAAATAATCGTTTTAGACTAGTAAATCTTACCCTCACAGCCTTTGAGCTCATTGCTTCTATCAGGTGAAGGACATCTCCTGTATTCCTAGTTACTCAGTGTTACAATCAGGAAGTGGTGTAAAATGTTATCAGATGCCCAGGTGCCTTTTCTCCACCCAATGAGATGATGGTGTGGCCTGTCTGTGCCTGCCTTCTCCTCCCTCCCCCCACTCTCTTTCTCTGTCTCTGCCTCTGTCTCTGTCTCTTTTGTGTGTGGCGGGGAGGGGCTGGGGACTGAACCCAAAGCCTCACTCATGCTAGTTTTTTCTTTTTCCATGTGTTAAAATAGTGAATTTACAGTGATTGACTTTTTTTCCTGCTTTGTTTTGTTCCAGTTTTTTGGTTTTTTTTTTTGCCAAGACATTAGTACAATCTTTCTGTCTTAAAATATTAGTACACATTGAGGCTTCCTTTTGGAATCAAATGTTTCAAAACAAGATTCCCCCCCCCCCCCACGGTATGGGGGGTTGAACCCAGGGCCTCGCACTTGAGTGCTTTACAAGTGCTGGACCACTGAGCTGCACCTCCAGCCCAAACCTCCCCCCCCAACTTTTTCTTTGTTTTTGAGACAGGTTCTCGCCAAATTACGCAGACTGCCTCTGGTCTCGAACTTGCAATCCTCCTGTCTTCACCTCCAGAGCCGCTGGGATTACAGGCATGCACCACTGCGCCTGGCTCAAAACAAGATTTTTTATATTTCCTTTTTTCACAGGTGGAATTATGATCAACTTTACTATGTTTTCATTTTTTAATTATGTTCAGTGGGCATTTTAACTTAACAGTGAAATGTCTCACACTGTTTTGAATGTTAGGTCCAGAGTGAAACTGTTTCTAACAGTTTTGTCTGTAGCTGAGTAAATGAAATGCAGGTGGGATGCATCACCGTGTCATACAGAGAGGGGCTGCATGCCATGCCCCACTCACTTTTGAGTCTAAGCCACAGGGATGACTCTGAATTGGGCGTTTTGTGTTGCATTGAAAACTTCTTCTCCTCTATCATAGAGAATAAGTTTTGTCTATACTTGCTAATGGGCTGGGATTTAGCTTAGTGGGTAGAACACCGCTCTGCAGTCTCTGAGGTCCAGGGTTCAATTCCCAGCACTGCAAAAATGGGGGAAGAATGTGGCAATCCACTCCCAAGGCAAGCCCGAAACAATCAGCCATTGAAAACCCTATGAGGGTCACTATGAGTTGGACTCGAGGGCACCTAACAACAACAACATACTTGCTAATAAGATGTGTGCAACTGATAGGGTTGGGTTTCCTGGAAAAGAACAACAAAATATTTTTCTGCTGTTAGAATGGAAGGGAGGGTTGGCAACACTAGTGTCTCAGGAGGCATAGGGGTTTGGTGAAGTCCTACCTTGTAAAGGGCCTTCTGCACTTCAGTATAGCCAGGGATGACTGAGAATCAGGTGCTTGGTAGGTGGAGGAAGAATTTATGGCTGGCGGTTCCTCAAGCCATCAGGGAATTTGAAAAGTTTTCTAAAACATTTTCTTATTTGGTGTGGCAAATCCTTCTCCACTGGATCAGGCTTTAACCATCCTAAAAAGCATTAAAAGTAAAAGTATTTGCCTTTCCACAAACCCGTTAACCTAGTAACAGTGCCACCCCCACCAGCACCCTGACCCAGGGACTTCTCAGTGAAACACAGAAGAGGTAACAGGACAATAACATCACCATCACTAATTAAATTCAAGAGTTTTCCTTGTTTTGTTTTTTTTAAAGAGATAGAGGTGTTAGAGGTTAACAGGCAGGAAGGGAACACAGAGGGCTTTGCAGCCCACCAGCATGGAGGCTAGCCATGTGCCTCCCGGCCACCTGTACTGTGAATATCAGTGTGAGCCTCCTGTGAGACAAAGGCTTTGGTCTGGTGGTCAGTCCTTCCCTGATAAATGAAACCTTTACAAACAGCATAGTTCCTAGGAAAAAACAATTAAAAATCACTCCTCACTTCTACATCTATCTAGGAAGGATGGTAAGACTGTGTGAGACAGAAACCACTCCCACCAGTGGTAAAGGACATGGGTTAGTGGATTCTGCTCCCTTATCAAGTCATAGCTACCTGGATTTCTATAACCTGTAGAAATGCTGAGGCCAGTTCTTTGAAGATACTGGGAATCTGTTACCCCTTTTCAATATAGACCCCAGATATAGAACATTTCTTTCCTTCCCCTCAAGGCTTAACCCTCAGCTCTAAAGATCTGACCCCCCTTAGCACAACACAGCAGTAGCCTCTTACTACTACCCACCTTCTTGTCTCCAAGGTGGCCTCACTTTATAATCTGTATCTTCAGTTGATTTAGCCGATACTCTATACTATGATTTCTGTGTCTCATATAATTTCTTTCATATGGGGAAACACAGACAAACCCAGATATCTGCTGCTGGGGAAGGGAAGGACCTGCGCTTCAGACCCACACTTCCTTCTCTGGACCTGCTTCTTGCGCCTCTTTCTCTCTTGATGCCTGCATGTCACTCTGGAAGTGTGTACTATCCCATTCCTTTACCTAATAAACTTCAAACTGCTTCACTGTCTTACTGACTCATCCTAAAAGTCCTTTTTTGTGACTGAGCCAGGGACCCTACATTTCCTTTGAGTAGAGGTCCGCAAAAGGGGAACTCCTCAGGGCAGCAGTAACATTGGGGTAAAGCACCCCTAAACCCACTGACAGGAGTATAAACAATCCTGATTTGATAATTTCAAAATGTATATATGAACTCAATTATCACTATATCCCATCAATGTGTACAATTAAAATTCTAATTTAAAAAATGAAAAAAATCTCTAAAATTAGTTCTTAAAAAATAGCAAGGTACAGAACAATATATAGAGATTGGTCTCATAATATACTTTATATGTAATGGGAGACTGTATATATACATAAAAATTCCTGGAAGGATATACAAAATATTCCTAATTACCCTGATCATTGCATGTTGTATACATGTACTGAAATATCACATTCTACTCCATAAACATCTATAATTATTATATGTCAAATAAAAATATACTATTAAAAATATAAATAAATAAATTGTTCTGAAACTTCCAGCCAGCAGTTGGAAACTCCAAAACTGAAATAAGAAATGCATTGTTGTTGTTAGGTACTGTTGAGTCAGTGTCCAACTCTTAGTGATCCTAGATACAACAGGTGAAATAGTATCGTCAAAGCTTCTCTGCTATTCATAGGGTTTTCAATGGCTGATTCTTTTTGGGGAGTGAGTTGCCGAGTCCTTCTCCCAAGCCTTCAGCACCTGGAGTTCCCAGGCAGTCTCCCCTCCAAGTACTAACCAGCCCAACCCTGCTTAGCTTCCAAGACCTGCCAGGATCGGACACCACAGTAGTATGGCTGTAGGCAAGACATGCATTAGGAAGTAGGAAAGATGTTTTCAGGTGACATGTTATCTAGAAATCTTAAAGAAAAAAAATTAATGTACAAAGTGTGATCAAAAATTATGCTGAATGTTTAAATTTTAAATTTATTACTGTAAAAGGCATATTGCAATTAATCCCCCTCAAAATTCTCCCCCGTTGGCTTCATATGCATTTATCCCATCATTCTTGCCATTTTCTGGAGCAGTTCTGGAAGTCCTCTTTCATGAGTGTTGTTGGGGTTTGGCTCAGATCCGGCAGAGGTCAGAGCCTTCCCAGACACCATGTGGGTATCGGGGACCCATAGAACCAGAAAGGTGTAATGGCTGGTGGTGCCAATGAAGGACCTCGGGAGACCTTCAACAGGAAATAGGAAAGGAAGGTTTATTGGGTTACTCCCCAGGTGGGGTGCAACAAGTAAGCAACCCCTAATAAGTGTTATAAGTGCTGGCTTTAAGCCTGTAGCATGCAGGCTGAGTGCTGGAACAGCTCAGCCTTAAAGGCACAGCTACAGCAGCCGGTGTTCCGCTGGCTTGGAGGTCAGTTGGTCTTGACTCTTGCAGCTCGCCTTCTCTGCCTCCCTCCTTCCCAAGAATGGGAGGAATTGGGAGGCTCTTCGTGGCTTGATTGTAGTCTTCGTTGCTCCGGGACTTCAGGGCCCCTGGTCTTGACGGGTTGGCTTGCTTGAAGAATCCACTGGAGTAGGGAGTGCTGGTCCAGGTGATGGGGTCCAAGTAGCAGTTGAGGGATGGAGAATGGTGGTAGGGGTAAAGGGGGTCCGAGAGCCCTGTTTATATAGGGTCCTGGAATGGGGGGTGCATGCTGGGGTTAGCCAATCAGGGCATACACCTGGCTGGGACAGCAGGTAAACTAGCTATACCTGCCAGGTAGGGGCAGTTGTCTAATGAAAATGCCAAGGATAGCCAGTCAGGATTAAAGTAGTTGAGGCAGGCCAGACTGGTCAGGCACCATCTTTACTCACTCGATGGGAGGGGTAGGTGTAAGATGGGGCCCTGGGGTCAACTAGGGGTCAGCCCCTCAGGCTAATATGAGGGACCCTAGCTATGGGGTGGTTGTTGTTGTTAGGTGCCATGGAGTCGGTATCCGACTCATAGCGACCCTCATGGGGTTTTCAATGGCTGACTGTTTCGGGATTGTCTTGGGAGTGGATTGCCAGGCCCTTCTCCCACTTTTGCGGTGCTGGGAATTGAACTCGGGACCTCAGAGACTGCAGCGCAGCGCTCTACCCACTGAGCTAAATCCCAGCCCAGCTATGGGGTAGATTTTAAAAATTCCCAACAGAGTGTCTTAAGTTTCATCTTCTGTCATGAGAATGCTTTGTGTCACACATAGCTTTTGGTATGGCAATGTCCGTCAAATAAAATCATCACAGTGTATCCTCATCCACCTTATTCACCGGGTCTGGTACCGCAAGACTTCTGGCTCTTCCCCAAAGCCAAAATGACCATGAAAGGTTTTAAATCGATTCAGGACAGCAAGGCAGGCACAACAGTACCACTAAAGACACTCAAGAAAGATGACTTCCAGAATGCTTCAGAAAGTGGCAAGAAGCCGGGCGTGGTGGCGCACGCCTGTAATCCCAGCAGCTTGGGAGGTGGAGACAGGAGGATCCCAAGTTCGAGACTAGTGGCAGTCTGCGTAATTTAGTGATACCATCTCAGAAAAGTTAAAAAATGGGCTGAGGGGGCAGCTCAGTGATCCAGCACTTGCAGAGTATGCAGGCGCGAGGCCCTGGGTTCAACCCCCGGTACCACAAAAAAAAAAAAAAAAAAAGTGGCAAGAATGATGGGATAAGTGTGCTTGAAACCAGGGGAAGTATTTTTAGGAGAATTAATGACAATGTGTTTTTCACCGTAATAAATTTTTTTGAACATTCACCGTATTTTTAATCATACCTTATTTTCTGGATTACAATAACTATTTTAAAAATCAGTGGCTTTCCTGTACCAATGATAGCTTGTTAGAATACAGAAAGGAAGAAAATCCTATTGAGAATAGCAAAAAGAATTACAAAGTAAAAATAAATTTGTCAAAAAATATGCAGATGTTTATGAAAGAAATCATAGAAATTTACTGCTAAGTATTATGTAGTAAGTAGAAAATACATTCTATTCAACCAACTACATATTTCTCAAACTTATTTTAAAACCCAAGGAAAGGGGAGTAGCTTAGTGGTAGAGTCCTTCCCTAGCCTAGTAGAGGCCGTGGGTAGACCCCTGGTGTGGTTAGGTGCATGCACAAAAAAAAGGTTGCTGCCAAGAATTTAGTAAATGATGTAGCAGTAAAATCAGTAGAAAAATGAATTAACAGCTGAGACAACTGCTCAACTACTAAAATTAAATTAAACTCTTACTCTGACTCATAGTGAAACTCTCCAACACTGTGCCATGCCCTGGCATTATGTCAGTGCTTCTCTGCTATTCATAGGGTTTTTGATGGCTGATTGTTTTTCAGGATTGTTTCAGGAGTGGGCTGCCACATCTTTCTCCCATTTTTGTGGTCCTGGGGATAGACCCCAGGGCCTGAGAGAGCACAGTGCATTATTCTACCAACTGAGCTAAACACCAGCCCCATAGAGACCCAAGCTTGCTAAACAATGTGCCATATACTTTGCATGTTATTTTATTGAATCCTAACTGTGAAACTAAAACTAAAACCCAGAATATTTAAAAATCTTAGGCTGGGTATGGTGGTGCATGGAAGTAATCTCAGTGCTTGGGTGGCTGAGGCAGGAAGATGGAGGCCAGCCTGAGCTACATAACAAGACCCTGTTTCTAAATCAATCAATCAATCTTTAGTGCCCAGCAGGCACTCAAATGGTAAGTAGCAAAACTAGAATTCTAATTTAGATCTGCCTTACCAGTGGATGGAGATTGCACTGCCGCCTGTGCTTTTTGTGAAATGCTTCTTGATTTACTTCTAGTTTTTCCCAAATGGCTATGCCTTTGCCACTGGCTCCGATGATGCTACTTGCCGGCTCTTTGACCTCCGTGCAGACCAAGAGTTGCTGTTGTATTCTCACGACAATATAATCTGCGGAATCACTTCGGTCGCCTTCTCAAAAAGCGGGCGCCTCCTGCTAGCTGGCTATGACGACTTTAACTGTAACGTGTGGGACACACTGAAAGGAGATCGTGCAGGTTAGTAATCAGTCCACATGAGGTTCTGAGTCCCAGGAAGCCTGAAGAGGCTCCCAGTGCTATGCAGCCTGAATCTGTGGAAAATGGTACCTTGGAGGCTCTTCCTCATGTTCACTGTTGTCCATTGTGGCAGAGTGCTTGCAAAGTACTTACAGTCCATTGTCTGTATTTTCATTTCTATTTTCTGAAGAGTAACATTAAATTCTGTAACATTCTGTTTATTATGTGTAGGTATAAAGATGAATCCTGAGTATGACTCAATATGGTCTTATAAATCAGTGTTACTGTTTTTCCTTCTTTTCTTTTCTTCTTGAGACAGGGTCTTACTGTGTAGCCCAGGCTGGCCTTGCGTTCTTAATTCTGCCTCACCCTGCTGAGTGCTGGGATTACAGGCATGTGCCACCATACCTGGCCAAAGATAAGGCAGTAATCTTTTTTAAATTTAAAAAAAAAAAATTTTTTTTTTTTTTAGGTTTTTTTTTTTGCAGTGCCAGAGAGTGAACCCAGAACCACTGAGCGACATCCCCAACCTCAGAGTTTTCTTATAACCTGACAGGAAGCATAACTGCCATGCACTGTCTTCCTTCTGAACAGATTTTAGAGGGGACAGAACATAGACCCTTTGTGTTCCCTTAGCCTCTTCCTCTGAGTTCTGTCTTAGCCTTCTTCCTCTGAGTTCAGAATATTAAAATACACATCAAGCCATACTGAGGACTTTGACTAATAAGTAATTTTTAATTAAAAAAAATCAAAATTATGCTTAAAACTAAACTTAGGGACTCCAGTAGTTCTATATGGTTTGTTACCAAAATATAGCAGTCCCTTGACCCAAATCCATATTCTCTGCTTCCCAAAGTAGCTGTCTTATGCTTATAATTATTTCCATTCATATCTTTAACTAAGATGACTGACTGTATTGCTGTTACTTGATTTTTTTCCCAAATCTTTAGGCATTATCTGTAGACTATTATCATGGATGCCAAGTGTTTATCATTAACCTCCCTCCTCCCACAACAGCGACACCCTTCCCATCCAGTTTTTCCACGTAATAAGTTTTATTACTTACAAATAAGAACATTCAGTGTTGACATCATTACTGCTTCTTCAGAAGTACTTCCTGTTGAGCAGTGAGGTATACTATGACTTCTCTGGATACAGCCTTTTCATATTCTCTGGAGTTAATACGTTGGTTTATGTTCACAGTCCCGATGTACTTCTCACCAATGAATTCCCAAACTTTCTGCCACTTTTGTCTTTGAGTGGGTGTTTTCCTCTGTTGTGCTGAGTACTTGGTGGACCTTTTTTGGTTTGTTTTTCGTAGTGCTGGGGATTGATGCGGGGCATTGAGCAAGCTAGGCAAACACTCTACCACTGAGCTACATCTTAGCCGTTAGTGGACTTTTTTTGACCTGTAAAGTTATATACTCTGTAGTGCTGGGAAATTTGGGGTGCTTATTTAATTGTATTTCTTTTTCTTTTTAAAGTGCATCTCTTATTATCATCCTTTCCCAGACTTCCATTATGCTGATGTTGAACCTCCTGGTTTGGTCCTTTGGCTGGCTTTTTTTGTTGTTTTTTTTCTTTTTTTTTTTTTTTTAAG
>VMDO01024632.1:0-29410 GCA_007922755.1 Pedetes capensis | reverse complement strand
GGATATATAAGTTTTAAAATATTTTCTGCCATTTTCTAGGTTGCCTTTGAACCCTATTCACAGGTTTATTTGCAGAAGCTTTTTAGTTGATTTAGTTCCAATTCTCTATTTTTGCTTTTGCTTCCCTTGCTTTTGGTGTCATATCCAAAAACTCATTGCCAAACCAATGTTGTGAAGCTTTTCCCCTATCATTTGTTTATAGGAATTTTTCATGGCTTCAGGCCTTATATCTGGGTCTTTAATCCACTTAGAGTTGATTTTTGTGTATGGTTTAAGAGAAGGATCCAATTTCATTCTTTTGCATGAATATCCAGTTTTTCCAGCACTTTCTGTTGAAGAGAAACATCCTTTCCTTATTATGTAATCTTGGCATCCTTTTTGAAGATCATTTGACTACATATGTGTTAGTTTATTTCCAGGCTTACTGTTCTTTTCTAAACTGGTCTATATATCTGCCCTTATCCCATTTCCATACTGTTTTGATTACTATAATTCGTAGTACGTTTTGAAATCAGAGAGTGTGAGGACTCCAGCTTTGTTTTCTTTCTCAATATTGTTTTGGCAAAGTGGATGTACTTAATGGATCTATGAATTTTAGGATTGTTATTTCTATTTTTGTAAAAAAAATATCAGTGGGACTTTTATGGGGATTTCACTGAATCTGTACATTGCATTGGGTAGTGTGGACATTTTAACAATATTAAGTCTTCCAATCCATTAATACAGATGTCTTCCAATTTATTTCTTCTTCAATTTCTTTAATCTGTGTTTTGTAGTTTTCAGTGCCCAAGCTTTTCACTACTTGTGTTAAGTTTATTCCTAAGCAATTCATTATTTTGATGCTATTGAAAATGCAATTATTTTCTTAATTTTCTTTTTGGATTGTTCATCATTAGTGTATAGAAAGAAGCATAGCTGTTTTTTGTATGTTTGTGTGTATCCTGCAACTTTACTTAATTTCATTTACTAGTTCCAACAGACGTTTTATGGAGTCTTTAGATTTTTCTATGTACAAAATCATTACATCTGTGAACAGAGATAATTTTACTATTTTTTCCTAATTTAAATGCTTTCATTTCTTTTCCTTGCCTAATTGTTCTGGATAGTTTCTAATGCTATCTTGAGTAGAAATGGTGATCGTGAGTATCCTTGCTTTTCCCTGATTTTAAAGGAAAAGCTTTCATTTGACTTTTCAAATATAGCATTTGTTGAAGTAATTTCCTTCTATTCCTAGTTTGTTGAGAGTTTTTATCATAAAAGGGTCAAATGATTTTTCAGTATCTATTGAGATGATCATGTGATTTTATCAATTTCTTCATGTGCTATATCATTATCATATTAACTGATTTTCATATGTCCAAACATGCCAGGGACAAATCCTATTTGGTCATGGTATATTACCCCCCCCGCCCTTTTTTTTTTTGGTACTAGGAGTTGAACCCACAACCTCATGCTTGCACACTTTGCAAGTGCTAGACCACTGAGCTGTACCTCCCACCAAAAGTTAAAGAAGAAGCATAGCTGTTTTTTAACTTTTTGAGACAGCGTCTTGCTAACTTACGTAGACTGCCTCTGGTCTCAAACTTGTGATCCCCCTGCCTCTGCCTCCCGAGCCGCTGGGATTACAGGCGTGCGCCATCACGCCCATCTTGGTATATTACCCTTTTTAAGTGATGGTAAATTTGGTTTGCTAGTATTTTGTTGAAACTTTTGCATCTGTGTTCATCAGGGATATTGGCCTGTTGTTTTCTTTTCTTGTGGTGTCTTTGACTTTCTTATTAGAGTAATACTGGCCTCATAAAAAGAGTTTGGAAATGTGCCCTTTTCCTTCAATTTTTTGGAAGAGTTTTACAAGGGTAAGCATTAAGTCTTTAAACTTTTTGTAGGATTCACCAGTGAAGACATCTGGTAATGTGCTTTTCTTTGTTGGGAAACTTTTGGTTACTAACCCATTCTCCTTACTAGTCATAACCATGTTTATATTTTCTATTTATTCATTATTCAGTCTTGGTACATTAAGAGTTTCTGGGAATTAATTAATATGTTATAAGTTATCCAATTTGTTGGCATGTAATTATTCATATTAGTTTCTTATACTCTTGTTATTTCTGTGTTACCAGTTTTAACATCTCTTTTGTATTGATTTTTTTATTATTATTTTTATTTTTGCAGTACTTGTGGGTTGAACCCATACTTTACAAGTGCTCTACTACTTGCCTGCACCTCTATCTCATTTTTTATTTTTTATTTTGAGTCCAGGTCTTGTAAAGTTACATGGGCTGCCTCTGGCTTTGAACTCGTGATTCTCCTGCCTCTGCCTCCTGAGTTGCTGGGATTAGAGATGTGCGCCGCCACACCCAGATGAGTATTCTTTTAATTCTTAGTCTAGCTAAAAGTTTGTCAATTTTATCTTCAAAAAACCAACTCTTAGTTTTGTTGCTCTTGTTTTTCTACTATTTCATTTATTTCTGCTTTAATCTTTATTATGTCCTTCCGCTAACTTTGGTTTTAGTTCAGCTTTTTCTGGTTCCTTGAATTATAAATAAAGTTAGGTTGTTAAATGATATCTATTTTTTTGATGTAGACGGTTATGTCTCTGAATTTCCCTTTTAGTATTGCTTTTTCTGTCACCATAAGTTTTAGTATTCAAATATATATCAAGATTTCTAAAATTTTTTATTTCTCCTTTGATCTTTTGGTTGTTCAAAGCTGTGTTGTGTAACCCACATAATGAATTTGCCAATTTTCCTTCAGCTATTGATTTCTAGTGTCATTCCATTGTGGTTAGAAACTGGGTGTGATAGCACACACCTGTAATCTCAGCACTCCGGAGACTGAGATAAGGGGATCACAAGTTCTAAGCCAGTTTGAACTACATAGTGAATTTGAGGACAGCTTGGGCTATGTAGCAAGATCCTGTCTCAGGAAACCAAACCAAACCAAAGAACCCTCCAAACAAAATCATTGTGATTATAAAAGATACTTGGTATGATTTCAGTCTTCTTGACTTTTCTTCTTGTTTGTTAAGACTTGTTTTATGACTCAGTGTAATTTACGTAGAAATTGTTCTTTGTTTATTTGAGAAGAATGTGCATTCTACTATTAGGTGGAATTTTATGTACATATCTGGTAGATTCAGTTATTCTATGGTATTGTTCAAGGGTTCTGATTCTGTGTGTATTTGAGGAAAACATGCATATTACTGCTGAGTGGAGTGTTCTGTATGTATATTTTTAGGTCCAATTAGTCTATAATGTTCCAGTCCTCTGTTTCCTTTTTGATCTTTTATCTGGCTGATCTAATACCTTTTTGAAGAAGAGTTTTGAAATTTCCCATTGTGTTACTATATATTTCTCCCTTCAGTTCTATAAATTGTTGTTTCATATATTTGTGTACTCTTAGGTACATATATATTCATAATTGTTATTTCTTCCCTTAGAATTCACTCTTTTATCATTATATAATGTCTTGCCTTTATCTTTTGACATGTTTTGACTTAAAATCTATTTTATCTGATTATGGCCACTCCTGCCCACTGTGGTTACTATTTGGTGAATGTCTGATAGACAATATTGGTAGATCTTACTTTTTTTTGATTATCCATTGAATCACCTTGTCTTTTGATTGAGCAATTTAATCCATTTACATTTAATGGAATTATTGATAAAATAGGAGTTATTATTGCCATTTTGTTGTTTTCTGTCTTGTAGCTTTTCTGCTGCTCTTTTCTACTTTTGCTGTCTTCCTTTGTATTTCATTGACTTTTTTGTAGAGATATGTTTTGATTGTTTCCTCGCTTTCCTTTGTATATCTTCTGTAGGTATTTTTGTGGCTATCACTGGATTTACATAAAACATCCTATAGTTATGATAGTCTATTTTAAGGTGACATCAACTTACTTTACAATGCAAACAAAAACTCTGTACTTATACTTCCCTCCTCACACTTTGTTATATCACAAATTACATGTTTTATATTATGTTTATAATATATAATAAATAATGTATTTATACTGTATTATTTATAATAATAATTTATAATTAAAACAAGCCTGAAAACATTCAACCATCGCAAACCCTATGAATAGCAGAGAAGCACTGGCATAGTGCCTGGCATGGCATAGTGTCAGGAAGTGTTTCATTCTGTTGTACATAGGGTCAATATGAGTCAGACCAACTGGACAGCACCTAGCAACAACAGCAGATTTCTGTACTTTTGTGTAGTACCTTCTGTGCCAGACTTAAAAAGGATATTTGACGACCTTTTCAGTATTACAATATTCTATTTTGTCTACATGTTTTCTTTTATGTCTGAGCTTTATATTTTCATATGCTTTCATGTTGCTTCCAATTTCTCTTGTTTCAATTTAAAGATTCCCTTTAGCATTTTTTGTGAGGCACATTTGCTGGTGGTGAACTTTCTATGCTTTTCCTTGTATGGGAAAGTCTTTATTTCTCTTTTCTGAAGGCCAGCTTTTCTGGATATAGTATTCTTAGTTATTTCTTTTTCTTTCAGAACTTTGAATTTATCATTTCATTCCCTTCTCTTCTGAGAGGTTACTGCTAACAGTCTTTTTGCACTCTCTTGTACATGATGAGGCACTTTTCTCATCCTTTTTTAAAAAATTATTTGTATTTGAAATTTGATATTACAAATGTAATTTATGTCAATGTTAAGTTCTATGGATTCATCCTAATTCGGTTCTTTTGGGCTTCCTGGATCTGAAGGCCCACTTCCTTTCCTATACTTGGAATGTTTGGCCCATTATTTATTCAAATAAGCTTTTTTCCCACCCCCAGTCTCTCTCTGTCTCTGTCTCTCCCCCCTACACACACACACACACACACACAATCACACACACACACACGTATAATTTTTCTTCTTTTATGTCAATAATATATATATATATATATATATATATATATATATATATATATATATATATCCACTTGGTGGTGTCTCATAAGTCTCTTATACTTTCTTCACTGTTTTTTGTACATTTTCTTTTTGTTTTTCTGATAATTGCAAATGACTTATCCTCACATTTTCTGGTACTTTTTCTGGTACCTTCTTCTGCAACTGTTGAAGCTGTCTAGTGAATTTTTTTCAGTTTAAGCCTCATATTCTTTACCTTGGAATTTTGTGGCTTTTTAATATTTTTCTCTTTTTGATATTCTCATTTTGTTCATGCATCATTTTTCTGAGCTTGTTGAATGTCTTTATGATGGTTGTTTCAAATTCTCTGTCAGGTAATTCATGCACCTTCTTTAGGATTATGTATTAGAGATTTGGGCTAGGATTTAGTTTAGTTGGTAGAGTGCTGCTCTACAGTCTCTGAGGTCCTGGGTTTGATTCACAGTATCGCAAAAATGAGAGAAGGACGTGGCAATCCACTCCCAAGGCAATCCTGAAACAACTAGCCATTGAAAACCCTGAGAGTCGCTATGAGTCAGACACAGCTCAAGGGCACCTAACAACAACAACATTGTTGCTTTGTTTAAGCCATGTTTCCTTGTTCCTTCAAGCATTTTGTACCTTTGTGTTTGAGAAAGTATCCACTTCTCCAAGTCTTTACTTACTGGATTCATACAGGGAAAGACCTTTAACAATTGGCCTGATTAGAGATTCTAGGGGCCTCTCAGACTTTTTCTGTGGATACCTCTCTGGATTTGTGTGTGTATGTAAATTCCCTGTTAGAAAGATTTTTTTCCCCATTTCATAATATTTTACCCCCTCTGGTGTTTGTGTGTGGTACCGCATGTTCTTTGGAACTGCGGTGGGCTGCCTATCTCACTTTAGTTCTCTGTCTCCCTCAAGCTTTTAGAGTGTGCTGGGTTTCTTTAGCTTTCTTTAACTTTCTTTAGTTTATGCTTTGAATCTGATGGAATAAAAACCAATTCTATGGGCATCTCCCTTAAAAAACTAACATTTTAGACACCCCTTGCACTCTTCTTCTCCCTTTAGCTTGAAAGGCAACTGAGCTGTGTTATAAACTTTGTCTGCTCTATAACATTTACTGTGGAATAGGAGCAAAATATCTATATATCTTTTATTCTCAGTGGCTGTCAGGTATACAGAGAATGCTGGGTCCTGTCAGCCTTCTGAAAGTGGTGAAACATAAACCAATACCATGGATAGCTTTCTGAAAAGATAGCATGTTGGATACATGCTTTAACTCTTTCTGTCCCAAAGGGAATCTGAACTAGGTGGAAGAAGTATGGTAAGTGCATTCTAATCCCAAGCCTTTGCCATTAGTCTCAGTGGCCTCCAACCTGTCATCCCTTCTTTCCAGTGCTCATATTATAGAAAGACATAATTCAATTTCTCAGCCTTCCCCCCCACCCTGAATCTCTGCATGTTGGAAATATATTTCACTGTTCTTCTTCCTTTCCCAGGGAGAAGCCAAGAATTGAGAATTTTCTCCTGATTGCACTGTGCTGACCTGGGCAGAGACCATGGCCAGTAAGTACCACATATTTTCCTCCTGACTTCAGTGTGGTTGGTTTCATGCTTGCTTGAGATACAGGAGCCTATTAGGTGGTTTCTGGATTTCTCTTCCAATGAATTAGTTTACATTGTTGAATTGTGTCTCTATTGGAGAAAGGCAGTTCTCAGGCTATATATTGTGCCATCTTGTTCATATTATCAGTCTTCATTTTATTGCTTTCTGTTTGTTCCTTGTGTTTCTTCTCGTGGTTTGAATAGATTCTTTCTCATTTCGTTCTGGAACTCTGATGATACAGACAGATGTTAGATCTTTTGTAATGTTCCACTGATCCTGAGATTCTGTTCTTTTTTATCCTGCTATTTTCACTCTTTGTTAAGACTGAGTAAATTCTACTGATCTGTCCTCAATTTTGCTGATTCTGTTTTTTCTCATTTCTACCCTACTATTAAGTTCATCTAGTGATTTCAAAAAATGTTTTTTGTAATTTTTCAGTTTTATAATTTGCACTTCATTATGTTTTTTTTTAAAAAACTCCTCTTCCTTTGCTGAGATTTTCAACTTTTGCATTTATTTCAAGAGAATTTTTAATTGCTTGTTGAAGCATTTTCATGACAGTGGCTTTAAAATCCTTGACATCATCTTGGTATTGGTGTTCAGTTAATTGTCTTTTCTCATTAAGTTTGTATTTTCCCTAGTTCTAGGTGCAAGGAGGGATTTTCCATTGCATCCTGGACATTTTTGTTACTATTTTAGGAGTCTCTTGATCCTGTTTAAATCTTCTTTTTTAGCAGGCAGGCATCCTTTTTAAGTTTAGAATAAAAGTCTTGGCTTATTTTGTGAGTTTCTGGTTCAATGATAGTTTACTTTTCAGAATCATTTCAATGATATTCTGGTTTGTTTTGCTCTGACACTGATGCAGCTCATTTCCTATTATAGGTGCCATCTCCTGGGACATAAAGCACTTTCCAGGGCTACACGACCTCATTGAACCACCTTATCCTACAGGATTTAGGGAAGAAGCCACTGAGACTGGATATTCTTATGACACCAGATAGAAGACCAGGAGTTAGTGGTGCCCTAGGTATATGGTGCCTGCAGCCATAGCTCTGTGGCATGTGATCCTGTCAGATCTTGGAAGCTAAGCAGGGTTGGGCGACTGCCTGGGAACACTAGGGGCTGTAGGCCTGGGAGAAAGACCAGGCAACCCACTCCCAAAAATCAATCTGCTATTGAAAACCCAATGAATAGTAGAGAAGCACTGACCATAGTTTTGCCTGTTTATGTAGGGTCACTATGAGTTGGACACCAACTTGATGACACCTAAAAACAACAACAAGGTATATGGCAGAAATGGGATGGATCTAGCACTTCCCTGCTTCCACTGCAGGCAGACTGGCCTGAGAATATCACAGGTATTGAACCAGGGTTACATTGGCCTGCTGAGTCTTCACTGCTGCCCCTGTGAGTTGCCATTGCCATGTTTGCAGATCAAGCATTAGGATGACCCAGCTGGGTTTGAAATTACTTCTTTAGGTAGATCAGCACACCTTCTGTCATCTTGGTTATAGAGCAGAAATTGAATCTGCCAGGTTCTTATGGCAGGGGCCTGACACTCTGTGCAAAGCGGGTTAGCCTTAGGTGCTTCAGTTGTGGATCAGGAGGTTGAGGCTCCTCAGAAGGTCTCTGTTGGGCTTTCCATTTCTCTGTCCTTAGGACATAGAAATTAGGTCTTACATTTTTGTTGTTATTTATGCCTGTTGGTGGTTTTCGATTGCAGGCCTTTTCAGTGCCTACTTTGAGATACTTAGCTATATGAAGAAAATTCAGGGAACTAATAACATTGCTGTTCTTCAAATCATGAAGTCTGTAACTCAATCTACCTTTTTATATTTCAAAGTCCTTTTATTTTGTCTGCTCACTTATTTTCAGAGTACTTAGCTGTGCTTAGAGGGGAATAACAGGGAAATATGGCTCTGTACAATCTTGTTCCAGAGATTCAACACATATGCGGATGGATTGCATTTGAGGTATGTGTATTAGTCAACTGTTGTCGCTTTAGCAGAAAAACTAACCCAAACAAACTTATGGAGGAAGAGGTTTTTTTGGAAACTCACAGTCAGAAGATCAGTCCATAATGTCAGTGGGAAAGGCATGATAGCAACTGTAGGCAGAGTCCGTGACAGTCTTACATCTTCATGGGCAGGAAACAGAGAAAATGACCTAGACTGCAGGTTCCAGGTAGAAACCTCCAAAGGCCAGTTTCCAGGGACCTACTTCTGCCAAAGGCTTGCTCCCACAGAGCCACTTTTGCAAAGTTAGACCTGCCTCCCAGTGTTCCACAACCTCTCAGGATAGCACTGCTATCTGAGAACCCAATGTTAAAGTACATGACCTTTGGGCAGCACATTATATTCAACCCATGACATTGTGAGACAAGGAGATTCAAGGATGGTTACAAGAATTTTGGACTAAGCAACAAAGTGAGTGGAAGTACCATCAACTGAGAAGTGGAGAACTAGGTTTAGTGAGGCTGGAGCTAGGAATGCAACATTGTATTGCAGACATGTTGAATTTGTGATAATTCAAGTGATGATGTCTAGTATGTACGTAGATTTGCAAATTTGTATATTAATGATGATGATATAAATTTGGAAGTCATCAGTACGTGGTATGTACCACCATGAGGCCTAATAAAATTACTTAAGGAATGAGGGTAGATAGAGAAGAGAAGTCCATAGACTACTCTTGGTACTTTACAACATTTAGAATGACAGAAGTAAATAATCTAGTAAAAGAAATCAAAATGAGCAGCTAGTCGTGTATAAAGAATATAAGAATAACTTATTGTCATAGAATTAGTAGCTTTTCTAAATACCAATAAAGAACATGCTGATAAAAATCAGGAAAATAATCCTATTAACAATAGCCTCAGAAAACAAAAATACCTAAGAATAAACCTGACCAAGGAGATGAAAGACCTCTGTAATAAAAACTATAAAACATTGAAGAAAGAACCTGAAGAATACATTAGAAGATGGAAAGTTCTTCTATGTTCATGGATTGGTAGAATTGTTTTAAGGCACCAAGTCTATGGTAACTTATTTCAGCAGCCATAGGAAACTAATGTATACCTACTATGCAACCAGAGTGCTCCTTGGAAGCAAGGATGGCTAGACTGTGTCTTATGTACTTTGGACATGTAGTCAGGAGGGGCCAATCCCTTGAGAAGGACAGCTTAAACATATATAAGATTTTGTGCCTGGCACAGAATCGAGGAGCGTTTCATTCTGCTGTCCATGGGTCCCTATGAGTCAGACCTGACTCGATGGTACCTATCAGCAAAAATAACAACGTTTCATCTTGTCACTCTGTCCGTTATGCTAGCCTGTCAAAATTTTCAAGGACAAAAGAAGTTAAAATGGAGTAGCATTGATTTGGGGCACTTAAAATGTAGTTGGGAGGCCATGGTAAATCAGATTGCAGAAGTGTCAGCAGCTGAACCTTTGAAGTGGGCTGCAGACACACCCATGCTGGGTGTGGGTTAACCCTTGAAACACTGTTAATCTCTGCTGACCTTCTGTAGGATAAATCCCTTCAAAGGACCCAGAGATTGAGATCACACCCAATCACTTTCTTATAAGGCAGTTTGATTTCTGCTAGCCACAGTCGTAATTCCTGAATAACAAATGATGTAATTACCAACACCCCTGCAGTTTAATGCTTTAAATACAGCTCCCATTTTGTAAAACCTTGCAATACATTTTCAACATTGTTTGAATCTGTGTTTTTCCATGTCAAAATTCTAATTAGCCCCAAATGTAATTTTCTTTATTCTTATCTAGGTTGACTTCATTCTAGGTCAACAAAATCATCTTGTATTTTAGATAAAGCTTTTGTATTCGTAAATATTTAGTACTACCATCTAAAAATATACCAGGTTTAATGCAAGGTAATGTTACTTAGTCTGCAGCCATAGCACTGTGGCATCTGGTCCCATCAGATCTTGGAAGCTAAGCAGGGTCGGGCCTGGTTAGTACTTGGATGGGAGACCTCCTGGGAACACCAGATACCGTAGGCTTGGAAGAAGGAACTGCAACCCATTCCCAAAAATCAATCCACCATTGAAAACCCTATGAATAGTAGAGAAGCAGTGACAGTAGTGTTTCGTCTGTTGTACATAGGGTCACTATTAGTTGGACACCTACTCAAAGGCACCTAACAACAATGCAGCAATGTTACTTAAAGTATCTCTTTCTCTTTTGATGATACTTTATTTAAATATTATTAATCTCATTTTATAGGTAAGAAAACTGATATAATTCATAAGTAATCTCTAAATATAGTGTATGCCTGCAGCCATAGCACTATGGTGTCTGATCCTTTCAGATCTCAGAAGCTAAGCAGGGTTAGGCCCGGTTGGTACTTGGATGGGAAACCACCTGGGAACACCAGGTGCTGTAGACTTGGGAGAAGGACCAGGAAGCCCACTTCCAAAAAACAATCAGCCATTGAAAACCCTATGAATAGCAGAGAAGCAGAAGCAATACAGTTTTACCTGTTGTATGTAGGGTTGCTATGAGTCAGACACTGACTCGGTGGCACCCAACAGCGGCAACAAAAAATATAGTGTGCACTGCTTAAGGATGGAGATGCTACAGTGACAGGAGTAGTAGTAGGGGTAGGGGTGGTAGTGGTTGAGGTACGGGTGGCAGTTGTGGTGGGGAGGGATGGGACAGAGTGAAGTGTATATTCTGAGGAATGTATCCTTAGTCAATTTCATCATTGTGTGAATATCATAGAACGTACTTACACAAAAATAGATGGTATAGGTCAATGTAATCAAGAGACATGTTTAACACTAAATGTAATATAGTAAATGCATACACCAGTAATATTGTTGTTTACTTTCATTATCAACTATTATATACTGTATATAATGGTATTTGTCATAGTTTCATATGATTTTCAGACAGCAGGTTTGTTTATATCAGCATCACCGTATAATGGGGTATTTAGATCTCCTTCCCCTTCAAGACACAAGGCACAAAGATAAGGGTCATTGTCCTATTCTAAGCAGCAAAAACAATGCAGGAGGTATCACAATATGTGAGTTCAAACTATACTATAGGACTATAGTGGCAAAACAACTTGATACTGGCACAAAAACAGACATGAAGACCAATGGAACAGAATAGAAGACCCAGATATATACCCATACAACTACAGCTACCTGATCCTCGACCAAGGGGCTAAAGACTTAAATTGGAGAAAAGATAGCCTCTTCAACAAATGACGCAGGGAAAATTGGATGTCCATATTCAGAAGAATAAAAATAGACCCGTATATCTCAATCTATATGAGAGTCAACTCAAAATGTATCAGAGCCCTCAACATAAAATGGGGAAAATTAAAACTACTAAAAAAAAGATAGAGAACACACTCCAACACATGGGCATATGTAAGTACTTCCTTAATAAGACTCCAAATAGGCCATGAAACCACACTAAGTATTGGACAAATGGGATTACACAGAACTAAAAAGCTTCTGTACAGCAATGGAAACAACAGATTAAAAAGACAGCACACAAAATGGGAGAAAATCTTTGCATCCTACACATCTGACAGATTAATTTCTAGAATATAGAAAGAACTTAAGAAATCAAACACCAAAATAACAAATAACCCAATAAATAAGTGGACATGGAACTGGAGAGACAGTTCTCAAAAAAAGAAATACAAATGGCCAATAAGTACATGAAAAAATGCTCAATATCCCTAGCCATTAGAGAAATGCAAATCAGAACAACCCTGAGATTCCATCTAATTCCAGTAAGTATGGCCAAGATTAACAAAACAAATAATAACAATGCTGGCAAGGATGCGAGAAAAAGGAACAGGTGGAACTGAAATCAATATGAAGGTACTTTAGAAAGCTAAAAATACAACTATCACATGACCCAGCTCTACCACTCCTGGGGATATAATCCCAAGGAAGATAAGTCATCACACCAGAGAAACATCTGCACTTCCATATTTAATGCAGCACTCTTCACAATTACAAGGGTAAGGAATCAACCAAGATATCCAGAAATAGGATTTGATTGAAAATTTGTGGTATATATACACAATGGATTATTACTCAGCAGTAAAGAAGAATGAAATTATGTCATTTTTAGCAAAATGGATGGAGCTTGTTCCGACTCATAGCGACCCTACATACAACAGGGGAAACACTATTGTCAGTGCTTCAGTGCTTCTCTGCTGTTCATAGGGTTTTCAATGGCAGATTGATTTTTGGGAGGGGGTTGCCAGGTCCTTCTCCCAAGCCTGCAGCACCTGGTGTTCCCAGGCGGTCTCCCATCCAGGTACTAACCAGGCCCGACCCTGCTTAGCTTCCAAGATCTGACGGGATCAGATGCTGCAGGGCTACAGCTGCAGGCTTGGATGGAGCTAGAGAACGTCATTTTAAGCATACTAACCCAGACTCACAAAAACAAATATTATATGTTCTCACTTATATGTTGTAACTAAATCTAACTCAAAGGAAAATAAATAATTTTAAACATATAGACATATAAAAATGAGCAGTCATACTTAACAAAGAATGGAAAATGCAAGTGGACCCAATAGGAGGGGGGACTAGATCAGCAGGTGGAAGCAGAGGTTGAGGAAGGGGAGAAGGGGTAACAATTTAAAAGGGTAAAGAGGGAGGGGATAAACACATAATACAGGATGCAACTATATGAACATATGTAAAAGGGAGAGGAAGAAGAAAAAAGCAAAAAAAGAGAAAGATAAAAAGGAAAGAAACAAAATGAGAATATAACCCTTGGTTACATATGACTTTCATTAAGTACTAAAATTTCTACTTTTTTTCATTCTTCTTTCATTTATCCTTCTCTGTAAAATATGCAAGGTGATAAATGTGTAAGCAAAAATGATTTAATAGTTGCATAATCAATGTATCAAACAACTTATGCTGTACCCCACTAACATTTATAAATAAAAAATCATTTTCTAATTTACATATTTTCTTAAGTTAGTACTTAGTACTAGCAATCATGATTATTACAACTCTTAGTTTTTCTTTTTTAGTATTATATGGCAAAAGTATTGACATATTTTACACATTAATGTTATTAATTACTTGAAAAATATTTCATGTCTTGAAAAATAAAATTATACTGAAATGCATAGTTAGTCCCTCTATGTCTTAGTTGTAAGCCTTAACTTGCATTGTACTTAAAAAAAAGTCATTGTCCTAAACCTGCAATCACCTTGGATTCCAGGAGCAAGAGGACTGATATGATAAGTGAGTGAAACTACCTCCAAGCAATGGAGCAAGCAGGGGAGGAGCCTAGGATGGCCCAGAGATTTCACTTTGGAGCAGGAGTAATCATTTTAGAGAAAACACACTGGTCCCCTCAAGCAACAACAATGGTAACTTCCTGCTACCACCTGTGGAACCAGAACTGAGGTAATGACCAACCAGACCATACCTTGAGTAAAACTACTTAACTATGCATACCTCTTTTGAAAATCTTATGAGGGTTGCTATGAGTTGGACCGACTTGACAGCACCTAACAACAACTTGCTCCTGCCTCAGTTCTTCCTCTATTTAAACGTAAAGTTCATGTGAGTGCCTCACAGATGGACTTGGGATCACTGGACCCCTTTATGTGTTCCTCTTCCCAATGTGGACTTTGCTTAAATCTCCTTTCTTTGCTTTGCAGCATTACTCATCTCTTTAATTGGCATTTTGGGTCAGGTGACTTAGCCTAGTCATTTGGACACCCCCCATCCCAGCCAGACCTAGGTTTTTTGACCCAAAGCTCCAGTAACAACTGTTTGAGCAATGCATTGTGCTAAGATTGCTATGACAGCAATATCACTAGGTGATAGGTATTTTTCAGCTCCATTATAGTTTTGTGGGACTGCCTTTGTACATTGCAACCTGTCAGTAACTGAAACATCATTATTTGGTGCATGACCATATATGTTTATAGTGGGGAAGGTTGTCCATGTGTGGATATGGGGACATATGGGAATTCTATGTAGTTCTCAGTTTTACTGTGAACCAAAAATCACTCTAAAAATAAAATTTATTAATTAAAAACAAAATCATGGAAGAAAAAAGAGAAAACAGGTTCGTCCAACTGCAGAACCTCTGGAGGGAAGAAGTATTTGACTGATTCTGTTATTGGGGAGATGTGAGTCTGGGAAGCTGGCAGTAAACCTCATTTTTGCGTTCAGTGTATAAAAGAATTTATATGTGACAAAAACTTGTGTTGTTGTTGTTAGGTGCTGTGGAGTCGGTGTCCAATTCATAGTCCAATAGGCAAAAAACTATTGTTAGTGCTTCTCTGATGTTCATAGGATTTTCAGTGGATGATTGTTTTTTTTTTTTGGGGGGGGGAGTGGGTTGCCAAGCCTACAGCACCTGGTATTCCCAAGCCATCTCCCATCCAATTACTAACCAGGCCCAACCCTGCTTAGCTTCCAATATCTAATGGCATCTGATGCCACAGTGGTATGGCTGCAGGCCAGAGAACTTAGAAGGTGTAGGCAGGGTTTATTTTAAAAGTTAGTACACCTTTGAGAAGTGAAGACAAGCAATAGAGAAGAGCTACTGACAGCTAAGGTAAAAGGTGATTCTTTTAATGGAATTTGAGTCTTTTTGGGGAAGGGAGAAATGCTCTACACCTGGGGTCTTTGTTTAAATTGGGTTCATAGACTTGTGTTCTCAAAGGAATGAGCTCTTGAGTGGATGTTTCAAAGGTTAAGGATTAAGGCAGCTATTGATCTCTATTTAGATGCAGAGTCCACTGAACCATGTCATCTCCAATGGGGGGGGGATGTTCTCTTTGCATTCTGTATCATCCATCATGGCTAAAGTAGGCGTCATTCTTAATCCTCTTCTTCCACCCTTTTGCCTGCTAATGGCTAAGCTAACCCACATAACAATTCCAGAACCCATTTTCTTTCCAGTACACTGGCAGTTCTCAGATTATGATCCAAGGATCCTCAAGAATCCATACACTTCCAGGGGGTCCATGTGGTCAAAACTATTTTTAAAATGCTTGCTAAGATACTGTTTGGCTTTTTGTTTGCTGTGTTGATATTTCCACTGTGAGGAAAAAACAACTTTATCTCAGACCAAATGAAGGCAACACTATCAAATTGTACCACTAGTTATTGTATTCTCCATTACCACACACAGAAAAAAAAGGTAGTTTCACTTAAAAATTCCTTGTGGAAACAATTGAAATTATATCTTTATTAATTCTTGATCCTTAGTACATACAATTTAACATTCTTTGGGACAAAATGGAAAGCACACATAAAGCATGTCTGCTGCATAAAGAAATATGGTGGTTGCTGCCAGCCACTTTTCTCATGAAATATCATTTTTACAGAAAGGAGCAACTAACAGAAAAAAAACCTGTAGTTATTCAGACTTAGGCATTTTACATATATTTTTCTCAAAAATAAATGAAGTGAACCTATTACTTCAAGGAAAACAGGTGAGATTTTTTGTTACTAATGATAAAATTTGAACTTTCAAATTAAAATTTGAACTTTGGAAAACCCACTACTGTGATAGCTTCCCTGTACTTAAGAACGTTTCTGAAGCCTGGAATGGTGACGCATGCCTGTAATCCCAGCAATTTGGGAGGTGGAGGCAGGAGGATTGAAACTTTGAGACCAGAGGCAGACTGTGTAACTTAATGAGACCCTGTCTCAAAAAGTAAAAAAATGGGGTGAGGGTGCAGCTCAGTGGTACAGCACTTGCAAAGCATGCAAGTGCGAGGCCCAGAGTTCAAACCCCAGTACCCCCCCAAAAAAAAACAAACTTTTCTGATAGGTAATATTAAGTGAATTTTTTAATGTTGTGTAATGAAATGAATTAACAATAGGAAGATCTGCATAACTCCATGAATAAAAACAAATGATCAAAATGTGATTTAACACAACCCTAAGGGGGAAAAAGTTACCTTCAAAGTGAAAGACAAGGACTTCTGGTTTCTAGCCTGTCATGTATGGAGCTCTGAAGTCATAACTCCATCCTAAAATGTTGAACAAACTGAAAATGAACAACCTATCTAGCAGAGAATTGAGATCCTGGAGCAAACTGCTTGCTTCTAAATTGGAGAGAGAGAGAGAGATACAGGGAATCACAATTTACCAGAGCAGAGACCCACAACTAGGAGCCTTAGTAATAACAGGTACTAATAAGGAACCAGGAATTTTACTAGGTTTTAATAATGAAGATCAGAGAAAAATCCCTCGTGCTTCTGGCAGTGGCAGGGGAAAAGTAGCTTTTATGAAATGTTGTTTTCAACAATGCCTTCCCTCAAAATTATTTTAATAGACCCTAACCTCTTAGGATTTTATCAGAGCTAACTGACCAGAGGGAAAGGAAATACCCAAGTCCAGCCACTTCTAGCCTTGTGTCACCTACAGGGAGAATAAAGCTGAGTAGCACTTGTGAAATTCGCAGTCAAGGAGCACAGGTTCATTAAAAATCTGAGATGTAATCATAGAATATTCCACTCCTCATATTCTTCCATCACATACTAAAGGCCTATTTATTGCATTTCTTTTTATCTGGCATATCATGTCTGATCTTTCAACAAGAAAAATTATAAGGCATACTAACAAAACATAAAATTTGAAGAGGCAGAAAGTATCAGAGCTATAGTTGGAGTTATCAGACCGTTAATTTAAAATTACTATGATTAATATGGGCTGGGGTTTAGCTCAGTTGGTAGATTACTACTCTGTTTTCTTTGAGGCCCTGGATTCAATCCTCAGCTTCACAAAAATGAGAGAAGGATCTGGCATCCCTCTCTTGAAAACAAGCCTGAAACAATCAGCCATTGAAAACCCTATGAATAGCAGAGAAGCACTGAAATAGTGCCAGACATAGCACAGTATCAGGGAGTGTTTTGTTCTATTGTATGCAGGGTCGCTATGAGTCAGATCTGACTCCATGGCACCTAACAACAACAATGGAAAAGTAGACAACATGCAAGAACAAATGCATAATATAAGCAGGGAGTTGGAAATTCTAATAATCAACAATAAATGCTAGAGTTGAAAAACACTGTGACAGAAAAGAAGAATGTCTCTAATGGACTCATTAGTAAACTGAACATGGATGAGGAAAGGATCTGTTCTTGTTGGTATGTCAGCAGAAACTGCCAAAACTGAAAAGTAAAGAGAAAAGGTAAAAAAAAAAAAAAGGAATATGTAACAACTGTGAGCCTGCAGCTATACCACTGTGCAGTCCGATCCCTTCAGATCTTGGAAGCTAAGCAGGGTCAGGCTTGGTTAGTACTTGGTTAGGTGACCGCCTGAGAATGCCAGATGCTGTAGGCTTGGGAGAAAGACCCAGTAACCCACTCCCAAAAATCAATCAGGCATTGAAAACCCTATGAATAGCAGAGAAGCACTAACAACAGTGTTTTGCCTGTTGTATGTAGGGTCACTATGAGTCAGATACCAACTGGACAGCACCTAACAACAGCAACAACTGTGAGGCAACTACAAAGCATGTGACATGTGCCTAATTGAAGTGTTGGAAGATGAAAGAGAGCAAGAAACAGAAGAAATATTTGAAGCAATAATGACAGAGAATTTCTTCAAATTAATATTAGGTGCCAAACCACCAATCCAGGGGTCTCAGAGAATTGTGAGCAGGATAAATGCCAAAATAAAAGGCAAAACACCAGACAAAACCAAACCAGAAACTACATCTAGGCATATCATATCCAAACCACAGAAAATGATAAGGAAGTTATATTGAAAGAAGTCAGAGGAAAAATATCTCATTAAGCAATGATAGGAATTATATTTAGCTTCTATATTAGTTATCATTTGTATCACTATGACCAAAATACCCAACAGGATCAATTTAAGGAAGGAAATGTTTATTTTAGTTCATGGTTTCAGAGGGTCAGTCCATTATGGCAAGGATAGCTTGTCAGAGCATCTCAGTCCATGGTGGCAGGACCATGTGGTGGAGACTTTTCCTACCACAGCAGACCAGGGGGCAGAGAGTGAGGTTGAAACTGGGGGCTGAGTATAACCTGCAAAAGCTTGCCCCTAGGTATCTACTTCCACCCGGTAGGTCCATCCTCCTAAAGTTTGTACAGTTTCCCAAAACAGTGCCACTAGCTTGGGACCAAATATTCAAACATGAGTCTGTGGGAGACATTTTATATTCAAACCATAAGAGCTTCTCAGAAGCCTTAACAGCAAGAAGAGAGTGGAATAAAATACTTAAAATGTTGAGAGACAAAAATCTCCACCACCCTAGAATTCTCTGCCCTCATGACCTGGCACAGTGGTGCACACCTGTAATCCCAGCAATTCGGTAGGCGGAGGCAGGAGGATTGTAAATTCGAAACCAGAGGTAGTCTGCATAATTTAGGAAGACCGTGCCTCAAAAAAAGTAAAAAGAAAAAAAAAATGGGCTGCATCTCAGTGGTATAGCACTTGCAAAGCATGCAAGCACCAGGCTGTGGGTTCAACCCCCAGTTCCACAAAAAATAATAATAAAAAAAAATTCTGTGCCCTGAAAAATTCCACTGTCTCTGCTGCTTTTTTTGGTCATGTTACTAGCTCATTGCACTACACTAAAAGTAGATAAAAACAACACTCAAGAAAAGCCTTTTGTTGGGCCCACTGTTGCAACACCAGGGAGAAGCACAGGAGGATGTCTCTAAGCTGCCTCACTAGTTGAATAGCTTGCTTATATAGACAGAGAAAGATGTTTTCATCAGTTATAGCAGACCTCATACAAAACAAATGAAGGTTTGTTTTCACCATTCATGACATAGTCCTTTTTGCACTAATTGCAACAGTCGCTCTGCTAGACCACCAGGGGAAGTGCTTCGCCCTATGGCCTGGGTTGATCACAAGGACATCTAGAGTTCAGTAATGCTTGTGATAGCCAAAAGTCTGGTGCAAACTCTTAGAAACAGTTGTGACTGATGCTGCATTGTCAGGAGTCAGAGCAAGCACCTTGTGATCATCATATAGCTTCAATATAGCCTGCTCTGATACACGGGAAATTCTGCTGGCTGTTTGACTGACGTTCCTTTTCTATAGGCTGCCAGGGAAGCTAGGAAAAGTCTACAGCTGTCAATTAGGGAGTAAAATCACCCTATTTCCCAACATATTTGGTTATTTATAGGAAAATAAACAACAGAAGGATTGCTTACAATAAGAACCTAAAAGAACTTATCATTAACACTGATAGTGATTTTTAGCATTGCTTTAACAATGCTTAACACCTTCACAGTGCCCAAGGGGAGGTCACTTCCCCTCTTCTGTCTCACCTTCAGTAGTTATGTCTCCACATCTTTTCCTATATTTAGGAAGCTTTCTGCTATAATTTCACTCGATAGGTTTCAATACCTTTAATTTGAAAGTCAGCTCCTTCTACCCCATGGATTTTTAGGTTTGATCTCTTGATCATGTCCCAGAGTTCTTGACAGTTGTGATTATGTTTATTATTTTGTTAATTGCCATCTGAATCTAAGATTTCCTTGATGTTGTCTTCAATTCCTGATATTCGTTCTTCTGCTTTAATCTATTGGTGATGCTTTCCACTCTGTGTTTTCAAAAAATTCAAAATGTGTTTATTGGGACGGTTTTCCACTCATCTTGACTCAAGAAACTTTGTGTGTGTGTGTGTGTGTGTGTGTGTGTGTGTGTGTGTGTGTGTGTGTGTGTGGTACTGGGGGTTGAACCCAGGGCCTTGCGCTTGCATGCTTTGCAAGTGCTTGACCACTGAGCTGCACCCCAGCCCCTCCCCCCCTTTTTTTCTTTTACTTTTTGAGACAGAGTGTCACTAAGTTACACAGACTGCCTCTGGTCTCGAACTTACGATCCTCCTGCCTCCGCCTCCTGAGCTGCTGGAATTACAGGTGTGTGCCACTGTGCCCAGTAACTCAAGAAGCTTTTAATGCTGGTTCGTCCTGAAGGAACATCCTTCCATAAGCATTGGTTTTCCTCCTGTAGACTGGCAAAAGTCACTGGATCAGTCAACACACAAAACTACTATTTATGCATGGCTAAAAACAGTGCTGATGTTATAGAATCCTGGGCATCTCATATCCATGAAGTAGGAAATGGGGCTGTGCACCAGGCACTTTGTGTTTTCTGTTCTGGAAAAGGATGGAGGATATCCTTTGCAAGAGATGTGTTATTATAGGGAGGTCATCACCACTGAAAAGCTACACTGTGCTTTTAAGTTGATCAACTGCATCTTTCATTTCCAACATTTTTGTGGGTTATTTCCCCTTCAGAATTTCCTTGCTGAATTTTTCATTCGTGTTACTGACTTTCTTATCCCTGTTGTTGACTTCTTTATCCAGGTCCCGATTAATTCCTTACCTCATCTCCTTGTTTGTATCTTCCTTTATATCATTGATGGTTTTTAAAAGTTGTTGTTGTTGTTGTTGTTGTTGTTGTTGTTGTTGTTGTTAGGTGCCGTCAAGTCGGTATCCGACTCATAGTGACCCTCTGTACAACAGGGGAAACACTATTGTCAGTGCTTCTCTGCTGTTCATAGGGTTTTCAATGGCAGATTGATTTTTGGGAGGGGGTTGCCAGGTCCCTCTACCGAGCCTACAGGTTCTGGTGTTCTCAGGTGGTCTCCCATCCAGGTACTAACCAGGCCCGACCCTGTTTAGCTTCCTTGATCTGAGGGGATCAGATGCCACAGGGCTACAGCTGCAGGCCCTTTTAAAAGTAGGCTTTTGAATTCTTTGGCATTTTACCCATTTCATTATCTTTGGTTTTGGGTATTGAGGAGTTATGATCTTTAAGAGGAATCATGTTGCTTTGGTTTTTATATTTCTTGTATTTCTGTCTTATACAACTCTTAGGATAGATATGTCTTTTAGTTTTTCTTTTCTTTTTCTCTATTTAATCTGTTCATTTTTATTTTATGTGGGACTTCATAATGGTTAGTCTTGTGCTTATGATCTCTGCTACAGTTTTGAGGGGATGAAGCTGCTATCAGTAGCAAAGATAATGCTGTGACAGCAAAAGTTATTAAAATATAATAGAAAGCAATTGGATGCTTCACCTGTATTACCAGTACAGTGAAAAAAGTAAGGAATTAGGATACTCATAAGACAAATGAGAAGTTTAAAAGTCATTAATGATAAAATTATTAATAATGAGTAAGGAAAAGGGGAAGTATGGAAAGAGAATAAGAGAAAGTAAGATAATATTGAGAGGACTGGCTTATTGGAGGCATGTATACGTGATAATAGTGAGGGAGAACTTGATAAAATGAATACAGAGAAAAAGTAGTCACAAAACCAGACCAAACAGAACAAAACCAAAGAAAATAAAAAGTTTAAATCATTCAATGAAGAAACAAAAAAAAAAAAGAAAAAGAAAAAGAATACATCAGTCAATATTTCCTCTGCAATCAGGTGAGTGTGGGTTATTCATCCCACAGAATTATCTTTTACAGTTTATTCCATAGGTGAGCTGGCAGTTGCTTATCTCTCTGAGGTTCATGTAGTTTAGACCAGACCTCTCTGTTTACTGTGTGTCTTTGTCCTGTCTTTCTTGCTTCGTTGAAATCCTCTGCAGAAGTATCTGTAACTTCTCCCTGCTACTAGTGTCTCCAGGCCTCAGTGCTAGAGCTATGACTCCAGTTTCCACTGGGTCTCAGTGCCTACTGGCTTCCTTCTTTGGTGCCTCCAGTGGCTCACTTTTTCCAACAAGTATTCGTTCATGGGTCCAATCAACCACTAAGTGGTACCTCACAGAAAAACTGACTGAAGCAAACATACAGGGGGATGGGAAAGATTTATTGGGAGCTTATGGTTAGAGGAATTAGTCCACAAAGGCAGGAAGGAATGAAGCTGAGGCAGGCATCTGGGCAGGTGCCCAGGCCCATGTCTTATAACCTCACAGCATGGTGTGGAAAGGGGCAGAGAGTGATTCGGGCCATAAGTCCAAGTAAGAAATTCCAAAGGCCTGCCCCCAGTAGCTCACATTTGCCAAGCTAGATCCCATGTACCAAGGTTCCATAACCTCTCAGGACAGCGCCACAACTGGGGGACCAAACCTTAAATCACATGACATTCAGGACACATTTAGATCCAAACCATACACTCCACTTGTATTTATTCTCATACTGGACTTACTCCTCTTAACTGGAGGTTGGAAACTCTGGGGCAGCTTAGCTCCACAGAATGCTCTGATTTGTACTCTCCACCTCTCCATGGAAGTGTTGCTTGCATTCACAAGACTGGGTCCATGCCTCTTCTCCATCTTCTGGGACTACACAGGTTCCCTGGCATGATCACTCATTTAGTCCGTGTAATGGGGAGGCTCTTCCTGGAACCACATACTCAGTGATTTATTTCAGATTCATGGAAATGTAGTACAGCACTTGGTATCTCTAATCCACCAGCTTGTACTTACTTATTTTTGAGACAGAGTCTTACTATGTTGCCCAGGCTGGCCTCAAACTCCTGAGCTCAAGGGATGACTTCTAGTATTTTCAAGCTTGTAGCAGTTTCTTTTGGTGTCCCAGTTTATAATGTAACTGACCCTGGAAATGTCTATTATTTCAGAAAAACTAGATGTTCTCTTACTCTCTCCTCATGTATCATAATATACTTCAATTCTCTCATAACTGTGGTGGTTCTACTCTTTCTAGTTTGATAATCATTCTTAGAGAAAATGAAACAAAATAGAACTTGAGCAGTTCTTCTTTCTTATCTGGTAATGATCTGTGTTCTGAACAGAGTCCATTACTTATATGTTTTTCATTTTGATCCTACCTGTAATAAGCCATTTTGTATTGTTATTAGTATTTTTGTAACCTTGTTCTACTTTAGGTTTAGCCTTCCTAATACAAATCATAGCTACTATTTTGTGGACTTTTGTATTTTCATCCTTTGTCAAATGATCTGTCTTCCCCCTTTTACATATCTTCTTTTGAAGTATGACTTTGTTAAAGAGCAGCTTAAGAGCTGTTTGATGGGTCATATGGTTTTAACTATTTTAATGCCCTTTTCTTATCAGTATCCTTTTAAATTATTTTGTCAAAAATTTGCTTTAGAGAAATGCTTATATTTCTTAAGACAACTTTTGGAAGTTATGTTCATTTCATTTATTAAGTACTCATTATGCGTGAGGTGGGGCTGGAGTTTAGCTCAGTTGATAGAGTGCTTCCTCTTTGAGGGACTGGGTTTGATCCCCACCACTGCAAAAAAAAAAAAAAAAAAAAAAAAAGGAGAAGGACCGAGCAGCCCGCATCCCAAAATAATCCCAAAATAATCAGCGATTGAAAACCCTATACAGTGTCACTATGAATTGGACCCGACTGGACAGCACCTAACAACAACAATGCATGAGGTGGTAATTTCAAACTTTTAAACTATGATCAATACTAGGAAATGCATTTTACAATAATGGCTTAATACACACACAAACACACAAACACTCAAACGCAACTGAAGCCAAGGTTTTACAAAACATTGCTTATTGATTTACTCCAAGTCCAAGCAAAATACAAAACCACAAGGAAATGTGAACATGGAAAGTTAATATAAAGAGTTGTCAGCTATAACAAGAGATTGTTGTTGCTAGGTATCATCCAATAGGGTCCAACTCATAGCAACCCTATGTAGAATAGAACAAAATACTCATCAATTCTGTGTCAGGCATATGATGTTTTTTATGTTTAATCTCATTGTTGCAGCTACTGTGTCAATCAGCCTAGGTGAAGGTCTTCCTTGTTTTTTTCATAGACGTGCCACTCTCTAAAACATGATGTCCTTCTCCAGGGATTGTTCCATCCTGACAGCATGTCCAAAATACTTCAGATGAAGTCAAGCCATTCTTGTCCCCAAGGAACACTCTGATTGCCCTTCTAGGATGGATCTGTTGGTTCTTTTGGTACTCCATGGTATATTTGGTGTTCATCTCCAGCACCATAGTTCAAAAGCATCAATTCTTCTCCTCTCTTCCTTATTCCATGTCCAGCTTTCACAACCATATGATGTGACCGAAAAAATACCATGACCTGAGTCAGGCACACCTTCATCTTCATTGTCACATCTTTACTTTCCAATGCTTTAAAGAGATCTTTTGCAAAAACTTTTCCCAGTACAATGCGTCTTTTGATTTCTTGACTGCTGCTTCTGTGGGTGTTGATTGTAGAACCAAGTAAAGCATAATCTTGGACAACTTCAATCTTTTCTCCATTTATCAGGAAGGTGCGTACTGACCCAGCTGTAAGGATTTTTGTTTTGTTGATGTTGAGGGGCAATCCATACGGAAGGTTGTGTTCTTTGATCTTCATCAGAAAATGCTTCAAATCTTCAGTTTCAGCTAACAAAGTTGTATTATTTGCATAATGCAGGTGCTTAATGTTTCCTCCAAACATTATGCCACATTCTTCTTCATAAAATCCAGCTTCTCAGACTATTTGTTCAGTATAGATTGAAGACATATGAGGAAAGGATACAGTCCTGACACACACCTTTCCTGACTTTAAACCAGACAGTATTGCCTTGTTCTGTTTGGACAACTGTCTCATGGTCCATTTACAGATTCCTCAAGAGTAAATTTAAGTGCTCTGGTATTCCCATTCTTCTCAATGTTATTCATAATTTGTTGTGATCCACACAGTCAAATGCCTTTTCATAGTCAATAAAACTGGTATTTCTGGTATTCTTTGATTTGGCTAATTTCCATCTGACATCAGCAGTGATGTGCCTGGTTCCCTGCCCTCTTCTGAGTCCACCTTGATTTTCTGGCAGATTCCTGTCTATATTTTGTTCCACTTACTTTTGAATGGTCTTTACCAAAATTTTACTTGCATGAGATATTAATGATATCTTCCAATAATTTCCACATTCATTTGGATCCCCTTTCTTGAGAATGGGCGCAAGTATAGATCTCTTCCAGTCAGTTGGCCAAGTAGCTGTTTTCCAAATATCTTGACATATACAAATTAGCACCTCTACTGCTGCATCTGTTTGTTGAAACATCTCCATTGGTACTCCATCAATTCCTGGAGACTTGTATTATGCCAATTCCATCAAGGTAGCTTCCATTTCATCCTTTAGTACCATTGGTTCCTGGTCATGTGCAACCTCTTGAAATGGCTAGTCATCCACCAATTCTGTTTGGTATAATAGACTTTCTATATTCCTTCCATCTTCCTTTGATGTTTCCTGCATTGTTTACTATTTTCCCTGCAGAATCCTTCACTAGTACCACTTGAGGATTGAATTATTTCTTTGATTCTTTAATCTTGATAAAAACAAAATATGTTCTTCCCTTTTGGTTTTCTGCCTCCAGCTCTTTGCATATGTCATAATTTTTGATTCTGTCTTCTTGAGTTGCCCTGTGTAATCTTCTTTTTAGTTATTTAAGTTGGTCATATCTTCCTGGTTACTTTAGCTGTTCATCGTTCAAGGACAAGTTCCAGAGTCTCTTTTGACATGTTATTTGATCTTTTGTTTTTCACTATCTTTTTAATAAGCTTTTGCTTTCCTCATGAATGATGTCTTTGATGTCATGCTGCACCTCATTTGGTCTTCAGTCATTAGTGTCTACTGCACCAAAACTATTCTTGAAGTGGTCTCTGGACTCTGGTTGGATATATTCAAAGTCATACCTTGGCTCTCATGTACTTGTTCTGAATTTCTTCAGTCTTTCTTTGAATCTCCCTGTGAGCAGTTGATGGTCTGATACACAATCAGTACCTGGTCTTGTTTCCACCTTTGATATTGAGCTTTTCCATCATGTCTTTCCAGAATGTTGTCACTTTTGTTCTTGTATGTTCCATCTGGTGAATTTCATGTGTATATTCATCATTTATGTTGGTAAAGGAATGTATTTGCCATGGAAAGATCATTGTTTTGACAAAATTCTATCATGTGATCTCCAGCATCATTTCTGTTACCAAGGCCATACTTTCTAACTACTGAGCCACCTTCTTTGTTTTCAACTTTTGGATTCCAGTCACCAGTAATTGTCAATACATCCTTATTGCATCCTTTATCTATTTCAGATTGTAGAAGCTGGTAAAAGTCTTCACTATCTTCATTTGTGGCCTTAGTGATGTGTACATAAATTTTAATTAAAATCGTATTAACTGGCCTTCCTTATAGGTGTATAGATATTATTGTATCACTGACAGCATTGTACCTCAGGACAGATCTTGAGATGTCTTTTTTGATGATGAATGCAACCCCACTTCTCTTTAATCTGTCATTCTTGGAATAGTAGACAATGTGATTATTTGATTCAAAATGGCCCATGCCATTCCATTTTAGCTTCCTGATACCTAGAATGTCAATATTTATGTGCTCCATTTTCTCTTTTGACAACTTCTAATTTTTCTAGATTTGTACTATGTACATTCCTTATCCCAATGAATATTTATAGTTGTTCTTTCTCATTTTCAGTCATGCCACATCAGCATATAGAGGTTCCTGGGTCTTTACTCTTTTACTATCATTAAGGTAGACTGTACTTTAAGGAGACAACTCTTCCCTAGTCATCTTTTCAATGTCTTCTATCCTGGGGGCTCATTTGCTAGTACTATATCTGATAGTGTTTTTCTACTCTTAGGTTTTCAGTGGCTAATTTTTGGGGGAGTGGGTTAAGCCGTGTCCTTCTCCCTAGTCTGTCTTAGTCTGGAAGCTCAGCTGAAAGCTGTCCACCATAGGTGACCCTGCTGGTATCTGTAATACTGATTGCATAGCTTGTAGCATACCATCAGCATGGAAGCCCCCACAGTACTTCAAACTGACAGACACGTGGGGTATAAGTGCTGTTGAGTTGGTGTTCAATTCATAGCGAACCTACATACAACAGGCAAAACACTATTGTTAGCGCTTCTCTGCTATTCATAGGGTTTTCAATGGCTGATTATTTTTTGGGAGTGGGTTGCCAGGTCCTTCTCCCAAGCTACAGCACCTGGTGTTCCCAGGTGGTCTCCCATCCAAGTACTAATCAGGCCTGACCCTGCTTAGCTTCCAAGATCTGATGGGATTGGACACCACAATGGTATGGGTGCAGGCAACAAGAGATTAGGATACTGTGTTTTTGGCTGGAAATGGATGAAAAGAGCTCTAAACAATACAGGATAGCAGACATAGAGAGAAGGTACTACATTTAGTGCTGAGCTAGGGTACCAAGGTAAGAAAAAGTCTTGAAAGACCCTCTTTTTTTCCTGTTCCAAGAGTGAGATCCAAATCTTAGTGTGGCTTACTGGCTGGTGTAGAAGTTGGCTGACATACTGGAATCATTCTCAGGAAATATGGGAAACTATTCTCCAGAATACTAGGGGATATCATCCATACTTCTTCCTTGGAATTCAGTGAAAATTTTCCTAAAGGTGTAATGAAAGAAGCTAGTCATGGAGAGGTGCTGCTCAGCAACATGTGGAGAAATGATATGGGGTGTGATAGGGAAGTCATTCATGGCACCTAGCCACACTGGGGCACTCCACACCTGAGGCAATACCAAGAAGAAGCTTCCCAAAGGGAAATGTTGCATGTTACTGGTTACCATGCATTGGAGGAGCCTACTGAGAAGGATGCTTGGAGTTGAAGGCAAATTGATAACTCTCACTTTTCCCCTTAATATGTACAATGGTCTCAGATTTCCTATTTCATTTTTCAAAAAGTGATTTTGAGCCATGAAATTTATTTCTTTGGTTGTGTCTTGCAGTTTTGAAAATAATAAAGAATATAAAAAGACATAAATATGATTCCTAGCTTTGAGGAGCATAAAACCCTGTTGGAGCAAGATGATATTTTTATAAAAAATGAAATACAAAGTTTATATAGTGCAGGCTGTACAAATGTAGTAACATTCATGGGCATTCACTAATCACTGATACTTTTGAAATGTAGAAATTAGATAAGTTAGCATTTATATTAACAAAATACATTAAATAGAAGGGTGTGCCATGCATTCACATGGTCTTAAAGTAGGGGTCTATAGGTAGTGGATTGCCATTTCAGAAGTGTTAATATTGACATAATTTAGATTTGTATTTCTTTTATTTGTTTTAATTTACTTTTTAGGCATATTGTTCTGGTGGTAGGTTAAAAGATGTATTTGAAGAGGACAAGATTAGAGAAAGGGAGATCACATGTAGAGATTAAGGCCTTCAATAGAGTTTATGTAATAGAGAGGAAAAAATAGAACTAAAATAATAGGAGCAAAAATATTGTCATAGTTCTTGATTTCACATGCACTCAAAATGAAGGAGGCAATTAGAAATCCTTAGTTTGTGGTTGTAGCAACTGACTGGATGATGGGCAAGGAACACAAAAAGACCAAGTCATGCGTAAAGATGATATATTCTGCTTGGTGAATAATAATTATGATTTGAGATAACATTTGTTGAGCATTTACCACACTATTTAAAAGATTCAAATGTATTAAACTTAATCCTTACATCATTCCTATGAGGATAAATACCATAATTATTTTAATTTTTGGATGAGATAATCTTTAAGAGGTAGAATGCTACTAATTATTGGTAGTATTTTCATAAGGATTATGGTAAATATGTATACTAATTAGGGGGGAATTGAAATTTGCTATTTTTTGAGACAAGGTCTCACTATGTATCTCAGGCTGGCTTTGAACTTGTGATCCTCTTGCCTCAACTTCCCCAGTGCTAGAGTTACAGGCATACACTCTTGTGCCCAGCATATTCACTATTTTAAGTATCCTAATCCATGAATGCCTGCAGCGGTAGCCCTGTGGCATCCAATCCCATCAGATCTCGGAAGCTAAGCAGGGTCAGGCCTGGTTAGTACCTGGATGGGAGACCGCCTGGGAACACCAGAAGCTGTAGGCTTGGGAGAAGGACCTGGCAACCCCCTCCCAAAAATCAATCTGCCATTGAAAACCCTATGAACAGCAAAGAAGCACTGACAATA
>VMDO01024631.1:14131-29464 GCA_007922755.1 Pedetes capensis | reverse complement strand
ATATATACACACATACATACATACATATATACACACATACATATATATACATACATACATATGTATGTACATACATTAAAATGAATTAATAATCACTTTGATGTCAAAGTCTTCTCATCAATTAAGCTTCCTTCTTATTTTTCTATACATTCAATATCTGTGCTTCATTTATACCATAGGATGTTTCAGTAAAGACTGATTATCTAGCTCATTTTAATGCTGAAAGCCTCTCTCCACACCTCTGTCTATGCTCTGCCCCACAGGGGCTGTCTTGAAGCAGCAAGAGCCCAGCTGCTATGCTTCATTGCTTCGCTTCTGAGATTGCTGTTAGCTTACATTTCATAAGTACCAGTCTGATAACAACACTAAATAGATCTTAATGCTCCAGAGATCAACAAGATGAGGTAGAGAAACACAACACAACTGTCCTAATTAGTTCATAGACTATTTCTATCTTCAATGCTAATCAGGCATCCAAAGAAGAGCAAAACACATGGAAAACAAGGCAAGTGGTTAAATATGTTTGAATCTTTTCAGCCTGTGTTGCTAAAAAAAAATAGTAATTTAAAAAACCCTCAAATTCTGAAGCCAGTTTAAGTTCTGTAGTAGCCTCTTGGGTCTGTTTTTCACCTAGGGAAAAATCACAAGTCTGAGATACTAATTTCATCCTTAACTTGAACTAAAATCAGAAAAAGTCACAACCTTAAAAATGCACATGGCTCTGATGCCAGTCTTTAGTTCATTCCACTGAAAACCAAGCTTGAGTATAATCTGATGGGAATTTATGCCAAATCAATATTTATTTAACGAACTATATACAAAGGCACAGTGTTAAGTTTAAATCAGGATAGTTCTTATACATGGAAACCGAACACTGGTAGTAAAACAATATTTATTAATTCCATTAAGATACAACTACATATTTTATTCTTATAATGGCCATGTTAGTAAGTTTAAGGCAGCTTAGGTTAGGATCAAAATTTGGTCAAAGCTTCTTAAGATAGATCTTAAAACATTGCACACCAATATTCTTTGTGACAAGTTTGTTTCCAGGACCAGTAAATACAATTTTCAATTTTGAGCTGATGAAAGGAGAGTAGTTTTCTGTTAACAAAATCTGACCTCAAAATACTGGGACTGATTTAAGAATTAAAGTTGCGACATATCAGTTTTAAGAAGCAAAGTGTTTCATACACTGAAAGACAAGAAAATCTTGTTATTTGCATGTATTTTTATATAATCAATCAGATCAGAGGTTCTAAAATTGCTCATATCCAGCATGATGGCGCTTGAGACCAATAAAATAAGCCAGCAACACTAGAATAAGTACTCCTGCCAAGGCTGCTCCCACCGCTATGGGCACAAGGAAGTTGTCGTCATCTGCACTGCAGTCTTGAGCTGGATGCAGAGAAAGGACAATTGAGAATAGAAATAACGACAAAATTCCATATCTGTCCATTTTAAGTTAAAGTGACAGCACTTCCCAACAGTCATATTTTGTTTTTTACGCCGAGGTAACAAGTCATTGGCATTCATTGTCAGCAAATGAGATGTTTCACAAAAGTGACTCTCCAAATAACCTAATCATATACTTTCATGTACCAAAAAAGAAAGTCATTTTACGTGAAAGATGTATAAAATGATCACTTCCTTCCCAGATTTCTTAAGCAGAAGATAGTAAATAAACATAATTAGCCTTTCCTTGATGATCAGGCTGTCAGGTTTCAGAGGCAAAATGTCATAAAGTTGAAGCACGGGCCCTGGAATGTTGTACATAATTTAGTATTAACTCACCAAATGAACAGTACAAAGCATAACAATAGGGGGCCATTTGATAATGGGGAAAGAAATATAAACTGGGCCTGTTCAGCAAAACTGTTGGCTTCAAGATGCTCAGTCTAGTGTGAGAATCAGGCAAGAGATTCAGTGGCTCTAATTTCAAAATATGTTGTGGTAGTGGCTAGCAACACACCAAGTATCATGGAAGTGTTTCAGAGGCACACTCATCTCAAACTTGTTACACAAGACACTTTGAAAAGGTGACATTTGAGCTGTGTTTTAAAAGATGAGTAGGAATTAACTGTGCAAGTAATGGGGAAAAAGGCATTATAGGAATAGGAAGCAGCAGAGGGAAAAATATGGAGGGTAGGAAAACATGGCAATTCTGGGGCAATGCAAGCAGGTTGGCAAAGCTAGAACAATGGATTGGCCGGACAGGCCAGCAAGAAAAAAAAAGAAAAGAAAAGAACACTAGGATCAGTTACAAAAGCAATGTTTACGTAGTTCTGCCTTATCCTGATGGAAAAAAAATTCAGCAGCAGGACCTTAAGCAGGATATTCATTTCAGAAGTTATGGTAGATGGAATACTGGAGGTAGTAAGTTAGAAGATGCCTCTATTGTTACATTCCAGGTGACCAATAATATAGTAGTGAACTGGGTTAATGAAGTGCAGATGCAGAAGGGAGAGACTGCAGACCCAGTTAGAAGGAAGAATTGACCAAATGGATGAGAGGGTGGAGGTGGGGGAAATAGCAGGATGATTTCCAACTCCACATTTAAGCAATACATTCGTCATGATAGCAATCCAAGAGGAAATACATACGTATTTCGGTTTTGTTGTTTGCAGTTACTGGGGTGGATGGGAGGGAGAATGGAAAAGGATATGCGGAAGAGGGAGATATTCAGTTTTGGACTGTGTTTAAGATGCCTGTGTCCCAACAAAGTGGTTATATGAACCTACGTGATAGTTAAAACTATGGACAATGATATTTCTCAATTATGGTAGATAATAAAAATAAGAATAAAATAAGAATAAATAAAAAGTAAAAATAAGAATAAAAAGAGGTCCAGAGACAAAACCCTTGGGACCATAAACATCTGAGGGATAAAGGAGCAGGAAAAAGTAGAAAACAGTGCCACAGCTGGGCACCACCTGGCACACGCCTGTAATCCCAGCAACTTGGGAGACAGGGGCAGGAGGATCGTAAGTTTGAGGCCAGAGCCAGCCTGTGTAGCTTAATGAGACCCTGTTTCAAAATAAAAAATGTAAAAGGGGCTTGGGGCTGTAGCCCTGGGTTCATCCTCCCAGTATTGAAAGAAAAAAAAAAAAACAGGAAAGGTAAATGGTGCCACAGGAGATGAGGAAGAACTTTAATGAGCATGGGAGAGCAGCATAAAATATTAGGAAAATGTCTACTGGATCTAGGAATGTAGAGGGTGGAGAATATAAGCATCTTGCCACAGATTTAGGAGTGAATGGGAAGTGATTGGTTAGGATATCAAGAACTTAGGATATAGAACACACACTCATTTCAAGAAGTTTAAGAAAAAAAAGATTATACAGAAGTAGTTATAAGGGGAATATAAAGGAAAGAGGGCATCTTGGTGGAAGAGACTTAAATATGTTATGAGACTTAAATGATTATAGGACAAGGGAAGAGCCACTAGCAAACAATAGGTTAAAGATGTTGAATGGTACAAGGTGTGCTAGGAAGAATGAGATCCAGGGAAAGAAAAGCTGCTGACACCAGGAGGAGGAAGGAGAGGGACAGATGGATACACACTTGCAGACAGGGAAGGAGAATGCTGGGATGCTGAAGTGCCACTTCTCACTATTTTCCATTTCCTTGCCTTTTATTGCCCTAGTTCTCTTCTTAGCTTGCAATCTTCCAGGGATTGATAAATCAGGTAATTATGCTTATTATAATTGTATAAAAAATAAGAATGAATAGGCTACAAGGCAATTTTGATTGTACTTATATCCAAGAAATGTGCCAGGATTTTTGTTGTTGTGGTGGTTTTGTTTGCTTGCTAACCTCTGGGGCAATAACTGGGGGGAACAAGATACAACCCTAGAGTTTATGGACTTTTTGACAGATTTTGGCTGTCAACTTAATGATCTTTTTTAACTTGGTTCTATTAAGAATCCAGATAGTTAAGGTTACTAGATATGACTTGGGAGTAGACAGTGTTAAGAGTCCCCAATTAGCTCCTCCCCTTCAATTTCCCAAATTACCACCCAGCCTGTAAACCATTAGGTGATCCATACCATTAAAATATTATGCTTTGGATTTAATATCTCTTGGTTTTAAAAAAATTCATTAGCAGATTAATTTCTTATTCTGGCAAGAGATGCACAGTCCTCTCTTTCCCAAATTGGATATTTGACCCAGTACTGAAATGACTTTCATAAATACTGTCAATATGACTGTCACATAAGACAAATATTCCCAGAGTAGATCAAAAAGTCAATTCCACTAGTACAAAGATCTTTGTAGGTGTTGTCACTTACTTAAAATGTTCGATTAGTATGTGAAATATTAATTTATAATAATTATTGATTTAATGAATTTAACCTTTAAGTTTTCTTTAAGTATTGAAGATTTTGTTAAAACAGTAATTTTAAAAGGATCATATCCTAAAGAAAAGAAATACTCATTCTATAAGTCACTTTGACCTATTTGTTTAATGTACACTTAATGCCATAGTGAAAATATTTCTGGGGAAAGGAAAAGTATATTTGTGGAAGAAGGCGTTTTTGTCTGTTTTTGTGGTGCTAAGAATTAAACTCAGGGCCTCATGCATGCTAGGCAAGCTCTCTACTTCAGCCCTCTGGAAAAGTGTAATGGCCACAGAAGTGATTAAGACTTTTAGAGGTTAAAAAGTTTCATGGTCATTGAAATTTTATTGAAAAGTTCCATGTAGATTAAAAATATTGTTAGTCTTCAATTTTCTGTTCAGAAATTTTTCAAAGATAATTTTCAACATAAAAACTGGAAAACTCAGATACACACTTACAACAAAATATAAAACTCCTCTTAAAAACCAACTGAGTAGCTGGGTGTGGTGGTGCATGCCTATAATCCCAGCAACTCGGGAGGCAGAGGCAGGAAGATCGCAAGTTTGAGACCAGAGGCAGTCTGCATAATTTAGCGGGACCCTGTCTCAAAAAGTAAAAAGAGTGAGCTGGGGGTGCAGCTCAGTGGTCCAGCACCTGCAAAGCATGCAAGCTCGAGGCACTGGGTTCAACCCCCAGTACCGCAAAAAACAAAAAAACAAAAAAAAACTGAATAAAGTTTCTCTTTAAGGATAAAGAATCAGCTTTATGAATCACATTCTTATGTGATATCTTATTTATATACCTGTTAGATCTATACTAAAATCATTTTAAGTATATTACATGAAGGTGAAGATACTTGAAGGTACTCCATATCACTTATGCATATCTACAACAATTTCAGAGACAAGATGTAATTACTGATGTAGGAAATTAGCTACCCAAGCAAATGAAGAGGAGATGGGTGGAAAAGAGATGAGTCCAAGACAATTTAACATTATCTACCTATATAAACTGATAAAACACTATAATCTTTAAAATATCTGAATAGTACGCCCAAGGCCCTGGGCTCAATCCCCAGCACCATAAAACAAACAAACAAACAACAACAACAAAAAAAAAACCTCAGTCTTATAAGAATTCTCCTGAAAAAAATGCAGGAAACTTAAGATGATACATTGTACACTGAATGTAAAGTATGTTCTAGATACATAATAATTAGCTTCTTATCTGATTCCTTCTAAAATATTCAAATATATATTTTTCTTCTATGAAATGGAAAACTATCATTCAAAAAATAAGGGTAGGCTGATTTAAAAGCCCCCAGGCCCTAAAAGTTATGCAACCTGACTAAAGAAACATGGAATCTAATAGCCATGTTGGGAGCCATGATAATTAATTGCATTCGTATTACTTAACTGAGTAACCCAAAGGAAAATTGCCACCTAGTTCACTAAGTTTTATTCTACGATCTATTAAGATGACTAGAAAACTATCTGGAAACTGGAGGTTCAAGTATTTTAGGGTGATCTAAGATACATATTGCATACAATCCTACTTTGGTTCAGATTAATAGCTAGGTTTGGAGGGCTGCAATGTAAAGCTGTTATGTATGGATACTAAATATCAGCCTCAACTTAGCAATTGAGAAAAAGCATATGAAAAGATACTCTGAAGCTTTCATTGTGAATTAAATGTCTACATCACTGTTTCCCTCGCTTACTATGCATCAGATTTGACAGGGAAGTGCACTCTCTCATCCTCACTCGCTCGCTTTCTCTCTCTCTCTCTCACACACACCCATCATCCTAGACTTGCTAAGTGAAACCCTCTGGGGATGGAGCGTGGGAAAATATATGTTTCCCAAGTGATTCTTATTCTCTAGCTAGCCTAATATCAATCAAGGCCTACATATGGGACCTTTCTTCCAGACAATAATATACAGACAGAATATTTTGGAAATAATTTAGTTCTACTTCTAAGCATTTCTAACATTTTTCCTTTTAAAAGAAACTGTCATAATGTAGTATACAAAATCTTGACTCTAACCAATGGGAAAAAATGTGAGCAAATTTCCTTAAGAAATAAAAGAATCTTTATTGTTTTAGAAGCAATGTTGAGCAAACAGACAGGCAAATATCTAAAAAGAGAAACCATACATCAACTAGTGGTTTAACATTTGAAGAAAAAACATGGAAAGTATTTACATGGACCAGTTTCTTTATACAAATACTAAAACATGAAAAACATCCCAAACCAAAGAGTGTTACCATCAAGGTGCAACCTCAGTAAAATAAAACAAAACAAAATAAAATTATGGAAAGTACAGAGATTATGTGGCTATAGGAAATAATAGATTGTATATAGCAGTATATAAACTGGCCCATGTAATATACAAAAATATTCACTGAAGTCAGACTTTCTATAAAACAGTGCTTATTAGAGGTATTTTAATATGAATCAGATATATAATCTAAATGTAGAAACTTTTATAACCATTAACAGCATTAAGCCTGTGCCACCCACTTATGATTCCAATTTTTCTTGAAAAAAAAAAAGCTGCTTTGTTTTGATCCATGAGAAATATCTAAGGCCCATGTTCTTAAAAGCATAATCTATGCTTATAAGATTAACAATTTTACACTAAAATAGTTTAAATAAAAAGTAATTTTTAAAATTAGATTTATCTTTAGTCTAGAAGTGTTTTAAGCTGGCAATGCAGCTCAATGTAGCGCTAAAGGAGGGGTTAGTCAGGAATATCATTCTGAACCAGTAAGGTTTTCAGGCTATACAGACAGTAAATTTAAGTGAGAGAAAATATTTATCACTCCAATATAACTCAAAAGACAGTTACAGACATATACATGCTAGCATGCAGTCGCCTATATGTGTGTATATGTGTGTATATATGTATTGATGCATTCAGCCTTAGCATTTTGAAACCCAGACAGTTCCTTGCTTTCTGGTGAATGGGAAACATATAATCTGTTCTCCCCTGATAACCACAAGAACCTTCCATATATGGCTGTATATTAATATTTTTTAAACTATTTGCTCAGCCATACCTATATATATATATATATATATATATATATATATATATATATACACATATATACATATGTACACATATATATGTAAAAGATCTCCTAGAAGCTGTAAGGATTACCTGATGTGTTAACTATAAAGCTGAAATATGTTGCTTTCTCACATAAGCATTAGGTGGTGCACAGTAAATAGACAATTGGTGCATCTCTCAGACCACAAAACTGAATACAATGTACATAAATGAATAACAATTCTACCATAATGAACAATAACAAGGTATGTTTTGATTAGCATAGAACCATTTAAATGTGAAAGCCAAATTAGTAAATGCTGTAGCAATCAATGCAAATTGGAAATGAGTAACATTTTAGTGGACTAAGGGAAGACCATGACTTTTGGGTTAGGTACAAGTTATTTCCTAAGTGTAAGTGCACTTCTTTATCTAGGTTCTAGGACATACTGGCATTTCTTTAAGAAAAAGAAAAGAGGAAAACAATATTACCACCAATAAGGAAGACTGGAAGGTTAAAGAGATACCTGGATTAATTTTTGTACAGCATGTACAGGCCAATTCACAGGTACAAAGGACTAATGCCCTCAACTGGTACTGCCTAGCAAATATCTCTAAAGCACCTAAAGTAGACTGAAATGCCTAGTTGGAATAGTCCTGTATCTTGCAATTTAAATACTGAAATATTCAGTTAAAAATGGATAAAACAATAAAATTAACATCTATTCTAAAATTTTTTAAGCTTTTATATTTTTGTCATCATTGCCACATTAAATACAAATGTATCCAGAAAGCTTGAGAAAAGAACTCATGGTAAGGACATAATACTACTAGGCCCTTTTCAAATCTACCATGATCTCTTTCACAGGTCAAATATGCAGCAATGCCAAAGTAGCTAAGTTAACCTGCAAACAAAATCACAAAGAAAAAGAAAAAAAAAAGAAAAAGAAAAAATAAAAACACACACAAAAAACCAAGCAAGTACAAATCCACTGTAGAATGTGTTATCCCAGCTCAGGCTCATGCATGGAAAAAATCTTTTTAAAAATTATTTTTCCTAAACTATAGATTTCTAGTCAGAATATATTAATGAAAACACTGAAATACTAACTCAAGACAGTAACCTATAAACCAGGTAATTTTGCATGTATTTTACTATAGAAATAACAGTTTTAAATTCCTTGGTTAGGGAAACCAAAATCACATAACCGATTTGCAGTTTATAGTTTTTTGAATTTTGTTGTTTGAGTTCAAAACCTGTCATACCATCCATTGTAAGACCAGGAGACTGCAACTAAATGTACCTTAAATTGAAGAGTACTGTGGTGGAACTTGTACTTGCTTTATTATTTTGTAACAGAGATCATGTATGGATTAGTGTTACAGAGTCTGATATCCAGCATAACTTTTTCTTCTGCCAATTAGGTAAGCAATCACTATAACGATAATCAAGCCTGAAAGACCAGCACCAACTATAATTGGTATTAGAATGGTGTCATCATCCAGCGAACACTCCTGGGCTGTAGGTGAGAAAAAGTGTGTAACAAATAATGAGTATAATCAAAAAGGAATGTCCAAAAATAAATGATGTTGATTCAAAAGTCAAAAATGCTCTTATAAGACCAATTTTAAGACAGGTATATTTTTATGATAAAACTATAAAAATTATGGACTCTACTAAAATTAAAATCCTAAAACATATTTTCCTTTTATTTATGTTTGTGTGTATATACAGAGATATTTATATATCTGAATATATATATATTCACTTATATCTATAAATACACATTGTATTACACAGCATATATACATACACACAAATGTGTATGTTTGTGTGTTTATTTATATTCCAAGTCCTTCCCAAAATAGTTACTTTATCAGCTATGAAGAGACCTAATCTAGCCCTTTCCTACAGAGCCAGATTAGCCTCTCAGTACAGTGAATGTCTCTGAGGAAACTGGGAACATCAGGGTATCATGAGATTAGAACAGCAAGGTTGGCTCTGGAGTTCCTTTACAGCAAACTACAGCTCATGAGCCAAGTCTGGCCTAAGAGATAAAAAAGGCATTTATAATTTTAAATGATTGGGAAAAAATACAGTATTTTGTGACTCATGAGAGTTACATGAAATTCAATTTTCTGTATCCATGAATAATGTTTTATTGGAACAGAGCCACATAGTTATGTATTGCCTATGGTTGTTTTCACACTACAACGGCAGAGATGAATAGTTGTGACAAAAATTAAAATGGCCCCAAGGCCTTAAAAAATCTTACTGTTTGAATCTTTTCATAAAATGATCGCTGACTTAGAATATGTGATTTTAGTGGCTGCAAGAGTCAAGCAACTGGGAACTCTTACTAATTTGAGTGTTATCAGATTTCTTATCAATTTGTTCCAGGGTAGACAATTTGTTCCAGGGTAGCAGGCCATAGGGACATTTTTTTTTCTAGAGATCCAATCAACACTCTTCTACCTTATTGTAATTCTATTTCTTCACTGAATACACTCAGGTATTACCTATGTGTTGTATTTACAGGGATCCACAGCCAAGAACCTACTTTCACAAGGAGATTATACATTCAATATCAGTATTAAATAGTGTACATCTCTTTGGGTGACATTTTAAATTCTCTGCACATAAAAACCAAAGTTTCCAATGAGGCAAAGAGTACAGCTCATCTCTACTACCGCTGACTAAATAAATAGGCCTGAACTAGTAATAGTGCTGCAAATAATTTTAAATTGTAAATAAAAATCTGGACCAAAAATTAGGGTAATAATGTAGGGGAGCTAGCTAGAATTCAATAATAAATCTATAAAACATCAAAATAATTGAAATACGTAAGCAGAACCAACAAAAGGGGAAATGAATTCTTCAAATTTCAAAGTTGTGATTAGTCTCTCTAGTCACAAGAATGGTAGGTCGAAGAGACCAAATGATTTTGACCTAAGGAAAGCAGATTAAGTATTCAGCACCACTGCAGAAGCAGGTGAATGACTCGCAGCACATTTGCTTTTAAATATAGCTTCTATATTTCCTTCTACACCATAGAATTAATTGTTAAAAAGGATGTGGACAGCCAGGCATGGTGGTGGATGCCTGTGATCTCAGCAACTTGGGAGGCTGAGGCAGGAGGATCACAAGTTCAAGGCCAGAGGCAGTCTTCATAACTTAGCAAGATCCTGTCTCTAGATAAAAAATTAAAAATGGGCTAGGGGTGCAGCTAAGTGGTAGAGCACTTGCAAAGTGTGCACAAGGCCCCGGGTTTGGCAACCTCCTGTACTTCAAAAAAATGTGGATTGGAATAGCTCTGTTCAGCAAAGCTATGATCCACAAACCCCTAACTTTAACTGGTTTAAAAGGACAAATTACTTAAGGAATTTTATATGATTTTTTTCCTTCATTCAGAGTTTAATCTTCTAATACCAAATATATCTTTCATATTCACAAGAGTATATTATAATCAGCCCTTCACAGGAGTTTCATTAAAAATCTGATAAATACCACCCTTAGCCCAGAGTAGCTCTTTAAAAAGCCTCATTCACACTGGCACATGATTTGAGGACTCTCCAAGATCATTTTGACTGGCGAAACCACAGTTCACCAGATTTGAGGCTTTGTTGCTGCTCTTTATCTTGTATCTTAACAAAATCAGACCAAACAGCTTTCATTCAGGTATGAAAAATATTTCTAGCAAAAAGATGGCCCAAAGAAAGTAGGTTTAAGGTTCCCAAAACTGTTGCTTGGAGTGCCATCTCCACCCAAACTCAAACCAAGGGGGAGCATCTATACCTTAATTAAGCTCACTTAATGTTGAAAGTGGTTTTCAGACCAAAAAACATCTAGTTTGAGCAAAATGATAAACCAAATACAGAGTTACACAACTCGCTCAAGACTATGAGAATGCTACAGATTCAAGAGTTGAATTCTTATTTATTTCAGTGTACAAATTTCCATTACTCAAAGGAAAATCACCTATCAATCAAGAGAAGAACATTAAATTATTAATAAAGTTTGCTTGAATCTTACCTGTAGAATACTTTCCTTCTTTCACATTGAAAGGCTGAACCCTGAGATCAAAGGTATTTATCTGAAATGTTCCAGACACTGAAATAGTCTGCTCTTTGTTGCACATATATGAACTTCCCAGAGGTGCATCCCAGTAGCTAAGATTGTTATTGGCAACGCTGAAAACTTTACAGAAAAAAACAGATTAGTAACTTCTTATCCTATCAACATCAAAGTGGGACAGTACTCAGGATTTTTTTAATGAAGTATGGGAGCCTGGGGAAAAAGTCTACCCTCAAAAGGCAATCCTTACCATCACTAGGTTTCCTTACCTTTTTTTTTTTTTTTTTTTTTTTTTTTTTTGAGGTAAGGTCGCATTCACTATGTAGCCCAGGCTGACTTGCAACTTGCTATGTACCTGAGGCTAGCCTAGAACTCATGATCTTCCTACTTTTTGGTGCTGGGATTATAGGCAACCACCATCACACCCACTTTTCCCTGGTCTTTCTATAATTGTTTCTATAGTCTACAAATCAGTTACGTACTTAACTATTATCCATGATACTCTGAATCTGAAAAGACTGGATATTGCAAAAGATAGAAAACCATAGTTCTAGAATATCATAGTTCTAATTTACAGATTTTAAGTTGTGGTCCACGGATACTTTTTACACAGCATCTTCTGTCCCATTAAATAAGGCAATATTTGGTAATATGGTAATAAGATAATTATAATTTTTATTCCTTCAGTATAACTCATACTCTTCTCACCCAGGCCAATACTTTGCTTACCAGAGCCATTAACCAAAAGCATGCTGACATTCACTTCCTTCAGATAGAATCGGTTTCTGTTTTTCTGTTTGAAAAACATATCACAGTTAACAACATGTCACAATTGTCCAAAGGTACCATTAATATCTACAGAAGAAAAGCAATCTGGTACTATAACACAGAAGAGGAAACCACGGCTTAGATCTGGGCCAGTCAAATAAATGGCAACCAAGTTTTCTTGCTCAAAGTATGTCACAACCCTTTTTCTCTGCATTTTGCTTCCAAACTGTTGGGCCATGGAAGTATTCATGTGGTTCCTGGATACCTGATGATTTATCCTCTCTATTTTATTCCTTCTATCACTTGATGAGGCTGGGATTTAGTTCAGTTGGTAGAGTGCTACACTGCAGTCTCTGAGGTCCCAAGTTCAATTCCCAGCATTGCAAAATGGGAGAAGGACCTGGCAATCTACCCCCAAGGCAATCCCGAAACAGTCAGCCATTGAAAACCCTATGAGGGTCGCTATGAGTCGGATACCGACTCGACAGCACCTAACAACAACAACAACAACAACAACAATCACTTGATGAATGGGAGAAGGGCCTGGCAATCCACTCCCAAGGCAATCCCGAAACAGTTGCCATTGAGTCAGATACCAACTTGACGGCACCTAACAACAACAACATCACTTGATGAGGTCACACTACCACCAACCTGCAGCACAATATCCTCTTAAGTGGGCTCCATGCTTTTCAGTTCCTTTGGCTCTACTCTTTCCTTTGGACTGCTATTATATATTTCACTTGCTCATTTTGTGTACTGATTTTTCTTGCTGCTATTACCTTATTTATTTCTTACAGTGCTGAGGGTGGAACCCAGGGTTTTGCACATGCTAGGGAAGTACTCTACCATTGAGCTACATCCCCAGCCCAATTTTTTTATAAACATGTACTAATTGTGCATATTAATGGGGCTCAGTGTGATATTTCAACATATGCATACAGTGTGTACTGATCAAATAAGAGTAACCGGTATTTCCTTTTCTTTATCATTTCTGTATGTTTGAGACTTCAAGCTCCTCTCTTCTAGACCTTCACAAAGTACATAATAAGATAGTGTGAATGCTAGAACTTATTCCTCTGTCTCATTGTGTTTTGATATCTGTTATCCAATCTCTATCTACCTTTCCCCCATCTACCCTCCACTTCCCTGCTACTATCTTTCTGAAGCACCAACTGATCAGCCAGTCATTCTAATTGCTTGAGTGCTTAGTAGGTACACAGTAATATGTTTATTTGTACCACAGAGCTACCAAAATGAACCAGACTTGAATCTTGCCCTCACAGTGTTTGCAATCTGCCAAGGGAGATAAAATAAGTACATGAATAATCATATTAAAAAAGAAGGTGGTAAGTTATGAAAATTGATAGGAGAGAAATTACTTCCAATGAAGGAAGGTGCAAAAGTCATGCCAGCTTAGGGATGGGGCATTTGAATTGGGTAGGATTCAGTTAGGAAACAGGTGGGAAAGGGGTATTCAAGAAGGCATGAGTAAAGGTATTAAGACAATATCCATAATCTCAAGTAAGCATTTGAAACCTACTATGTACTAACCAGTGCTTGTCAAACTGCTACTGACTAAGTGTATGCTTCTGCTGCTATTATCATCCCCATTTTCAGCTGGAGTAATCCAAGCACAGAGATGTTAAGTGACCTCCTCCATAGCTATATGGCTAGGAGTGAGTGAGCTGGGATTTAAGCCTGGGAAGTCTGGCTGCAAAGTCTATGAACTGGTTGCTGCTGTGCTCTCCTACTTCACAAGATGTACACAGATGTCAGGGTGAAGGAAACATAAGGTTTGCAAAGAGAGCAAGAAAGAAATGAAGGTTGCAAATGCAGGCTACACTGCATAGGGGAAAGGGAACTTAACTACTCTGCCATGGAGTTTAGATGTTACCTTCCTGGCAAAACAGTACCACTAAAGACTTTTGAAGAAGAGCTATGTTTTAAAAAGATTAAGCTCAGGGAGATGAAGAGGTGAGATTAGTTAGAAAGCTGTTTGAATAATCCAGACAAGAGGTAATGGATCTGGAACCAGATCAAAAGCAGAAGGGAATGAAAATGAGGGGACAGACTTGAGAGAAATTTTAGGAGGAAGCATACAGGAATTGATGACCTCATCACATCCATCCTCTGCCTGAGCAATGTTTTAGCTTGGCATTCAAGGATACCCACAATGTGTCCCAACTACATTATACTTTCACTCAACATACTGCATGCACCATTCTCGAAGCTGGTCTTGATTATATGTTCCTTTATCCAGGGTTAACTTGTACTTTTCTACTTACTCCCCTATCTCCATAAACATCAATACGACTTGTCCTTGAAGGCCCAGTTCAAATGCCATCTCTTCAATTAAGCCTTCCTGGGTCTCCTCCAGCCAGAATTAACTTCCTCTTCTTCTATTCTCCCACAGCTTTTTGTATTAACATCTGGTCTGGCACACATCCCACTATGTACTCACCTATAGTACTCAACTCTCCAGAGAATCAAGTTCAAATGCCTGAACATGGCACTCGAGCCATCCACAAAAATGGTATTTATGCATTTCTATCTTTACCACTAAACTGTGTTTCTTAAAGATGCAGGCTTCCTAGCCAGGCAGGGTGGCTCATGCCTGTAATCCCAGTGAACTGGGAGGTGGAGGCAGGAGGACCACAAGTTGGAAGCCAGAAGCAGCCTGCATAATTTAGTGAGATCCTGTTTCCAAATAAAAAGTAAAAAATGGGCTGGGGTTTTTGGGTCAATGGTAAAGTGCCTGCAAAAGCATGCATAAGGCACTGAGTTCAACTCCCCAGTACAGGAAAAAAAAAAATGCAGGCTTCCTTCTTTGTTTCGCACGATTACAGCCCATACATGACACACCTGAATTTTATAAATTCTCCTATGGAGCACCTGTCATGGCAGAGTTGAAGTTGAACTCTGGTGATATGATCCTATGAGGTAACTTTTAAGAGAGAATGTATTGGGATAGAGAGGTAGCTCAGTGATAGGGTGCCTGCCTAGCATTTATGAGGCCCTGATTTTAATCTTTAGTACTGCAGAAAGAAAATGAGAATAAGAATGGGTCTAGGGAGCCCTGATCTTACCATATT